>JAVKPL010001454.1:0-16561 GCA_032173675.1 Gastrolobium villosum | reverse complement strand
TTCGCAGATAGTTCTTCAATGTGTTTCTTCAACTCAGCCAACTCAAGCGGCGACATCCGGTACGGAGCCAAGGAGATCGGCCCCACACCAGGCAATAGGTCAATCGAGAATTCAATCTCTCTCTCTGGCGGGAATTCCGGTATCTCATCCGGAAATACATCTTCAAACTCATTTACAACTGGAATAGCAGAAATCTCCTCCTTTTTATCACCCACCAATCCGCCCAACAGAACATAACCCAAATCTCCAGCCTTCAAGGCTTTCACAGTTTGACTGACAGACAAATATAAAGACGGACAAACAGACGGCCTCTCGTGAGATAGCAACAACCTCTTCCCACAACAATCAATCATTGCGCAGTTCCGAGACAACCAATCCATCCCCAAAATTAAATTGACAGAGGCCAGGGGTAAGATAATTAAATCAATGGTATAACCCCTGCCTAAATAGGTGAACTTCACATCTTCACAGATCCAAGACGATTCACTAACCTCGCCTGTAGCAGTAGTAATACGCATCGGAGGAACCATCCGTGTTACCTTTAAGTCCAACGCCTTAGCCACATAGTCCGCCACAAATGAATGTGTCGCTCCCGAATCAAACAACACAGATAAATCAACATTAGAGAGAAAAATTATACCTTTAACCAAATTCGGAGCCTTTTGAGTATGTTGCGCGTTTGTAGTATAAACTCGTCCCACAGTAGGAACAGCAGTAATGGGAGTAGCAGTAGTAGTAGCTGCCGGCAAGGCCTGCAGATTCGCAGCCTGCCCCGAAGAAGATGGACAATCTCTAGCAAAGTGGCGACTCCGACCACACTTAAAACATGTCAACGGACCAGCACCACATACACCCTTGTGGTATTTCCCACACATCCCACATTTTGGGATATAAAATCTGTCCGCAGCACCACCACCACCAGTGTTTCCACCCCTCTTGAACTGACCAGGAGGCTGCCTCACATGCAACCCCCTACCCCTGTTGTTATTATTGAAACCTCCTCTATTTGTATTACCAGAAGGACCAGGTGTCCTCTTAACATCTTGTTCTTTTACCTTATCCGCTTTTGGATACCTCCCATAAACAGTCTCGACCCTCTTGCATTGGGTCACCAAATCAGCAAAGTTTCTCACTGCGGTATTTGACATCCTCTTAGCAATCTTCTCACTCAGCCCTCTTTGAAATTTAGCTGACAAGAATTCCGGAGTAGGTAGAGTACCTCCATAATTAGCAAACTTCACAAGTTCATTAAATTTTGCCACATAGGCATCCACAGTCATAACTCCCTGTACCAACTTATCAAATTCACCTTGCTTTGCTTCCCGAACATTGCGGGGAAAATATTCTTCATGAAATAATCCTTCAAACAAGGTCCAAGTAAGAACCTCACCCTGAATAACAAATGGGCGAGACACATTGTCCCACCACTCCTGGGCATCACCCTCCAGCATATAAACAGAATATAACAACTTCTGCGGATCTTGGCATCTCATAACTTGAAAAATCTTGTCCATACCCCTCAACCAAGCGATGACCTCCTTTGGGTCCCTTGACCCCAGAAATGCGGGTGGCTTATGTTTCCTAAAGGATATGAGCCTACGCTCATCATCAGCATTATCAAGCACCTGCCCAGCAGCCCCAGTAGATTGGGCAACAGATGATGGATCAGGAATATAACTAGGATCCGTAGTAGTATGATGACTAGCCTCACCAGTGTGGTGACTAGCCCCACTCTCCCCCTGTTGAGGAGTAACAGATGGCGTCGGTGTAGGAGTCACCGTAGCCGTATGTGGAGGTGTATCTTCCCTCCTAGGACGACCTCTATCCGCCCTCAACTCAGCCATAAAGGCCTGCATCATATCCTGATTAGCTTTCATCAGGTTCTCAGTCATATCCCTATTTGCAGCCGTTTCCGCCTGCAGAGCATTCAGTGCTGCAGTGACCGGATCCGGTGGCAAAGGACCTGCACCACGTGCCCCACGGCGACCTCGTGCCCTACTCATGATGTCTGTACATGTAACACAAAGGAATGAGTTGATCAGACCCACACTGAGGAATCACATATACATTAATCATAGATAGTTCACAGATAGCTATGACACACAAGATACAACATACACAACAATCAGAGTTCCCTAAACAAAACTGCTCTGATACCATAAAATGTAACAGCCCGTTGTACACCGGTATTGTTAACATTGATTATGATATTAAGCGCAGTTACAATCACAGTGATTAGATTAATTAAATTACGGGCAAATTTTTCTTTTAACATATTCCTTTCTTACATAAACACTTTTTCCGTAATCAATTAAAACAACACTATAATTGTAAAAGCAATTTGCGGAAGCATACATTCTTGCTAACATCACTAATCGTTCTTTTTATTCAATTCATTTAACTCACCATCATACTCTCATCCTTTACCAAGTTGTAGTCCTTTACATTGTCTACGTGTGGTTTCAAACCACGTATCATTTGGAGTTCTACCCATCAAGTTATACCCCTTTCTTTTAGTCTAGAAAAACCTGAATTTTCAAAATTTACACTGTGGTAATCGATTCCCAGTGGGTGGTAATCGATTACCACCTGTCAAAAATGAGGCAGTAGCCAATTTTTCAATTCCTCTGTTCTGGTAATCGATTACCAGCTTTGGGTAATCGATTACCTCACATGGTAATCGATTACCAAAGGCCAGTAATCGATTACCAGTGCAGACAGTAGCTAATTTTTCGTCCCCTGTTGCATGGTAATCGATTACCATGCTTGGGTAATCGATTACTATGCAGCAAAATGACAGATTACAGCAGTTTTGAGCCCCAAAAAGGGTGTGTAATCCATCCCTAACCCCTTGGTACTCCACATAACACATAATCATGCCCTAATGTTGGCTCTAGGCCCTTCCATCATTCAATTTCCTTAAGTTAAACATCATTTACATCATTCTCAAAATAATGGCCATTTACATGCAAATATGGACCATTTTTACAACATAACTCATCAAGACTTCAAGGCTATGAATGTGGCAATGGACAAGTCCCATGCTCACTCAAAATATACAGTTATCCAAGCCATGAATAATAAAGCATAACAAGACTTAGCATATGACCATGAACACTAACAAAAGCATGGAAAATGACATCATGCAATATGTTCATGACCTAAGTCTCAAAATACTAATGGTATGCTATGTGCACTCCAAAAACTCCTCCAAAAGGTCATGCAATCCAATGCACCGCATGCCAATCCAACGTCCACTATACGGGCTTCTTGCCCGAAGCTCCTCCCGGCTCATAGTGACCTGAAATGTGGTCCCCCAAACACGGGGTGAGATATACGGATATATCTCAGTAAACCAATGGAGCTAGAGGCTCTCTCCACTCCATGGCTCACTAAAATGTACAAATATGACATAAAGTAATGTGCAAGTAAAGCAATATCACCATCCAACTGGAGACAACCCAAGAACATCCACTCATGGATTCACGTTCAAGGGCTCCATCATATAACTCCCGAGACAATCCTAGAGCTTCTCCCATGGTTGAGAAAACTCCATGGCAGCCCAACCGGAACTCCTCAAGAGACCTATCCGGCGGATGTCCCACGTTTGGCTCATCCTGGAGTCGCTCCCAGAGTCGACCCCATGGCAGTCCAACTGGCACTCCGTCACGAAATGATCCAGCGGATGTCCAAACCCAACACACGTCAACTGGCCAGTGACCAAACAATTTTCACAAAATACAAGCAATATGCATACAAGCACACAATCACAACATGTCATAACCACATCATCCAACCACTACCTTCCACTAGGTGTGGTGGAGCTCACTAGGGATTAAACCCAAGTTCCAAGAGTTTACCTTAACACGAGCAACACCGTTCCAAACGTATGCTCCAAATCAACTTTTCACAACTCCAACCGTGTGAGGCACCCTACAACAATCATTAAATCCCAATTATACAAAAACTCATTTTTCATCAAAATTCCTCAAATTTTGCCTAAGTTACAAACCCATATTTTTCACCAAAAATTAACATAGCATTTCTAGCTTACAAACATGATTCTAAGGCCTTTTCATCTAATAGCATTTTTGCATTTGGGCTCTCTATCATCACACATCTAAAATCAAAGCTTTGAACACAAATTCATAGATCTAAGAAATCAACCATCAAAAGACCACAAATATACTTACAATGGGTAGTATGATCACCACCAAGGCTTCACTAAACCATTTGAAACTCAAAACTCCAAGAAATCTCAAAAATCTCCAATGGGTCGGATCTGTTCTTGCTCAAAACGCGGCCAAAGAGATGGATTCAAGGCTTCTAAGTGCTACCAATGGCTTTGGAAGGTTGTTTACGATAGATTTCAACACCAAAATCAAGCGATTCGGTGGAGAAACGAAGAAATGGAAGAAATGGAGAGAAAATGGCTTCTTGGCTCTTTTTGCAGGGAAGGACGCGAGGAAGAGAAGGAAAAGAGGAGGAAAGAAGAAGAAAAAGAGGGTGGGGCCAAGTGACTTCGGTCACACGGGTCCCACACGCGATCTAACTTCAACTCCGATAAAAATTCCGATCACAAATCCTTAATCTAATTATTTTTCCAGTCCATGACATATTTTTACTTCTCCAAAATAATGATAAAAATTTCACACCTATCGGTACACTCACAACTCAGTATTTTAACACTTAAAATCACTATTCATCGATTTTTCCCAAATTTGCCTATTTACTCAATTTTTCGCCCTGATTCCATTTCCAGCATTACTTTTATCATTCGAAACCTCTAACTCAGTATTTAAGCCTCATAACACACGGTTGGCAAATTACAATTTTGCCCTTTTTGCCCCTTTTGGCCATAATTCTTGGATTTTCACTAATCCATCAACTTTCATTTCTAATAATAATATAAAATGCACATTTAAATATTTGAGGCGTTATAGAGATCGCATTTTTATCAGCCATTTTTGGGCTGCATTGTTCAAGTTGAGTGGCACAACTCTGAAAATGAGCTCAGCTTATCATCGACAAACCGACAGCCAGACGGAGGTAACAAATCGGTACTTAGAACAGTATTTACGAGCATTTTGTCATGACCAAAATGGGAAATGGTTTTTGTATCTAGGATGGGCTGAACTGCATTATAATACAGCCGTACATTCATCTATAGATATGTCTCCTTTTCAAGCTTTATATGGGAAGCAACCAACCATGATCCCATCTTATGCTCAAGGATCAGTAAGGGTGGCAGCATTAGATACTATGTTATCTTATAGAAATGAGTTGTTGGCCAGTTTGAAGAGTCATTTGCATGCAGCTCAAAACCGGATGAAAGTTGCAGCTGACAAGCATCGAAAGGATAAGGTGTTTGTGGAAGGAGATTTGGTGTTAGTTAAGCTTCAACCTTACAGACAAATCTCTGTGGCAAAGAGGGGAAATCAAAAGCTTGCTAAGAGGTATTATGGTCCTTTTCCTATCAAAAAGGTGTTGAGTGCGGTAGCATATCAGTTGGAGTTGCCTCCTACGTCTCGGATTCATCCCACATTTCACATATCAGTTTTGAAGGCTTTCCATGGTAATTCTGACGTTCCTGTATTGGCCTTGCCGGATACTTACCGCGAAAATAAGCCTCTGCAGCAACCAGTTTCGGTGGTTGATTTTCGGATTGTTGCTCCTCATGGTACTCCTTCAAATCAGTGGTTGGTGCAGTGGTCCAACTCTTTACGAGAAGATGCGACGTGGGAATATGAGGAAGATCTTCTTCGTTTTTATCCTGACTTGGACCTTGCGGTCAAGGTCCCTTTTGATGGGAAGGATAGTGATACGCATGGGGAGTCTGCTGGGAAGGCTGGGCTGGCACCAGAGAGAGTGAAGAGGATGACTAGTGCACCCAGTTGGGCGGTGGATTATCGGGTTGGTTGAAGGGCGGTAGACTAGTTGGTTGAGGTTGTTATTAGTTGTTAGTTGTTAATAAATGCATGTAGTTTCTGTTAGTCTGTTAGGAAGTTGACAGTTAGTTTGTTAGTAGAAATCTGTTAGTAGTTGTTAGTCCGTTAGTAGTTGTTAGTAGTTGTTAGTCCTTGGGTGTAAAGAGGGACTATAAAATGCTGTCTCATGTAAACAAGGGGATAATCAATTCATACAAGTATTTTCAGAGTTCTTAAGAGTTCATCTCTTATCAATTCACCTTACTTGTGTTTAGTCAACACTACCTCTTTATGGAATTTACTCCCATATTTCAATATCTCTCACATTATCAATCTATCAGCATCATACTTTCAGGTGGTCAAATCTCGTAGGATTTTCATCGAATATTCTATTTGCTTCTCTGCTTGGACCATCCCAATTCATTCAAGTGCACCGCACTTGTCCTGGTCTCATAACTGCTAATCAAACATGACGTGTTTAACTCACGCATACGAATATTTGTTCCCTTTTCTCAATAATTCTTCAGGTTCAAAACCTCTCGCCTTGATGAAGTCTATTCACCAAGACCACTTGTACATAACTGTCTTACGATACTACACATATACTTGGAATTTCACCAATCTCATAAGCTCATCTCTGTTATATGTTTATCTTTCATAGTACTGCAAAGTTCGTCTATGCTCATATTGTACATATCATAAATTGTACACCACTGTTGCTTATAATACACTTTTCTCTTGACTTTCATCGAAGTCAGATATAATATTTACGTATGTTCTTTTATGCCTTCTAATATTCATACTTGACTTACTGTCGTCCTTTGTCCATGGAGCAGTTAACACTGCAGCCACAACATCAGGCTAAAGACTCACACTTGGTGCTTCAAGGTTACTACGTAGGCTTCTTACGATGACCACACATGTAACACAAAGGAATGGGTTGATCAGACCCACACTAAGGAATTACATATACAGTAATCAATAAGAATCTACATACAACTATGTAGCACATAACACATCTATATATATTATCAGAGTTCCCTAACAAAACTGCTCTGATACCATAAAATGTAACAGCCCGTTACGTACCGGTATTGTTAACATTAATTATGATATTAAGCGCAGTTACAATCACAGCAGTTCATTTATAAAAATGAGAGTAAACTTTTTCCGATTACTACGCGAATAGTAAAAGTATAAAAAATGTAATAATAAAAAGCTGTGACCGTAACTGAAACACTAGCGGAAGACTTTCTTAACTATTTATACACTTTAATTTATTACCTACAAGATACTAAGGGGTTCCCATAAACTCACTTAGCCAATTCCTCACTTTTTACGTTTTTACCACTTAACCGGATTTTCCAATTTGTTTTTCTACGAACCCAAAATAAAAATCCAAACTTAAACTCCAGGTTATCTTTTTTCCTTGTTCACTTACCTTTCTAACAAGCTATCACACACTCGATTCCGAGCTCGTGAGCTCCGGTTATCGCCGTTTGAAGATGGACAAACAACATTTCCTACCAACTCCAAAACAGCCTAAAACGTCCAAACTTCACGGAATAAACTGCACCTAACCACAAGGACACTGCCTCTCAAATTTTTATACCATAAACTAGACACCTCAAACTTCTATTTGATATATCGTATGCTTAATTTGGCCAAGTAACGAAGCGGGAATTAATTTCTCAAAACCACCTCAAATCTGCCAGCTAAAACCGGACAGAACAGGGCAGTGTGTGACAACAGCCCCCATGGGCTGCGCACACCACCAATGAACCTAAGCTTTTGACACAACGTAGGGGACATCTTAAGCTTCAAAATGGCGTATGGCACGTCCCAATCGGACCACTATGGAGAGAGATACACTCCTCCGAAGTTCACCCAAAAACTGCCAATTCTACAGAAAATTCGCCAGAGTTTCCTTTGTATTTTCAAGAATCCCCAAATTTGCATAACCTGTTTAACACCACTAATACACCTGAAATCCAGCAAAATCCAATGGGTGGCACACACAAGGTCCAACAACGCCTTGGGGCTCTTACAACCCAATCCAATATACACTTAAAACATAAGCAGTTTACTTTTCAATCCTTTATAGTTTTAATAACTAACATTCAATTTCATGCATAAACCATAATGCAGATAATCATAAACCTACAATAGGCCTAAAGCCCTTCCATCATATTACATACATCCATGGTATATTTACAACACTGGATTACATTTACATTTACAACTTTAACTTTAAACTACAAATATTTACATATTACACTTCACTTGCCAAATAAATTCATAAACTAAAATGACATGATAGCTAAACTCTACACCACTGCTCCACTCGTCCTCATGCGGGCTTCTTGCCCGCTGCTCCATATCCACTGGTACACCCTGAAATAATGCCCCGAGACGGGGTGAGATATACGGATATATCTCAGTAACCAAGAGGTTCTGGAGAAAACTCCGCCCAATGGTTCACTTCGATGTATACAAATAGGATAAAAACAACACCACTGTTATAAAACGGGATAAAGCAAGGGATTTAGAGAAAGGGGGAATATATCAGAACAACTACGACATGCGGGATGGTAGCTACCAATACCACGCCATGTCCTCGGCTATACGCCTATGGGTACTACCCCTGGCGTGTTCATAGAACAACCCACCAAGGTACCCCTTCCAACCATATACACCCGAGACAACCTAGTGTGCTCCTATCCGGATAACACACCACGACCCTGGGTCAACTGGAACTCCCTCTCGGAGACCTATCCAGTGGCAGTCCGGAAACACTTGCCCGAAGGCTAAAAATATCTACTGGCCAGAGATCTGGTACATAAGTACCCACTGTGATAATGCACATGCATGCTCATGCTGTTCTACACTACTCATACACACTTCCTACCGTTGCCATCAACTAGCAAGGTGGAACACAAAAGGGGAACAAGCCCCAGTACCAAGAGGTTACCTTTCTTTTTCCTTCCACTGAGCTCCGCAGAACTCCACTTACAGCTTGATTCACAGGGAACGCCTACACAGAGGACCATTCCACACACTTAGAACTTTGAATCTACTCATGAGTTTCGACATAATATGTGTAAACCACATCACTTACCTCAATCCACTTGATCCAAAACCAAGGGCAGTCCACTGTTTCACTGTTCCGGGTTTAAATCCACGTACGGCAACCTATACAACCATGTATAGCCGTCAGTTTACGTCAAATTACGACAAAACGTAAAAACACCAAAATCCCCCTTTTTCCCACAAAGTGGTTCAGCCATATTAGTGTTATTTAGGGATTTATTTTTCTAAATTTTCTTTCTCATTTTATTACACTTCCATAGGTTGCCAAAAGGCTAATTCAATCGTCGTTTCTCCGTTTTACGTCTTTTACGCATCGTTTGCTAAATCTTTCACTCTAGGCTCTTTTATGCCAAATGATACCACTCATTATTTTTCATTGATTCTTCCACTTTATAATCACAACACAACCCATCTAATTACCATTTAAAGCATGAAACATCATCCATGCAATTTACACAATATCATTTTACCTCTTTTTGCCTAAAGGCCGATTTGCTCACTAATTCACATCCAAGGAATTTCCATCAATTTTAACCACTCCACACCTCATATCATCCTATTATATCATCATACAATCACACTACAATTCACTATACCACACATTAACACAAAACTCAAAAATCCATTTCATGCACTAAATTTTTTCTAAGTTAAAATTCACTTTTTTTCGCTTAAAATTTTCATTGCATTTCTAGCATTAATACATCATTCTAAGACATTATCATCTAATAGACATTTTCCATTTGAGCTCTCTAACAACACAAATCAAACAAGCCCTCTTTAGGGTGCATAAAAAATTTCAAAAATAAATCTTCAAATCAATCCATGAGAGGTGTTGAAACTTACCCACAATTACGTCACAAGACTCCTCCTAGAACTCCACAAGCAATGGCTCAAGAAATCAACCTCAAAATCACAAAATTCCCAAAAATTTCGTGGCTGTATATGCCTTTTTTCTCACAATAGAGAGGGTTTTGAGGGAAACTAATCGGTGGGTTGTGTTCGGATAATGATTTCCATCGAATTTCAAGACAAGAATCGTCCGATTCGGTTAAGAATTGAGGAAGTTATGAAGAAATCAATCAAAGAAACAAAAAAAAGAAAATGGAAGGGGGAGGGGCTGTTGGGAAGGAAGAATACGGGAAAGAAATGAGAGGAATAGTGTTTAAGAATTGTTTATTTGACTTTAAGTGGGTACCGGATCCCACGTGATTTAAAACTCACTCGAATTTCCCTCCGGTCATCACTAAAATTCACTATTTAAAAACCTAATGAGAAATTATAATTTTTCATCTTAACAAAATCCTTTAATTTTACTCACTCAGATAAAAATTTGGAGCTTTCCGGTTGTTCGGAAAAACACTGCTTTAAGGTACAGCGCGCTCCGTTGACAAACTTCCACAAATTGACTTAAATCCCTCAAATATTATCAGAAATCATATTTCCTATTTCTATGGACCATTTAAAATCAATATTTGAAACCTAGAGCTCAAAATTCCACTGGCACGTTTTACGGTGCAATCTGACTGCAGTATTTTTACCCGCGAAAAACACTATTCACTGATTTTTCTGAAACTTGCCTGTCCACTCAATTTTTCGTTCTGAATCCATTTCCAGGCTTATTTTTATCATCTGAGACCTCCTGCTCAATTTTTTACCTTCCTAGGGTTGCGTGTTGGCTAATTACCGTTTTGCCCTTTCTTTGTATTTTGGCATATTCTTTGGGATTTTCATTAATCCTTCACTTAATTTCTCACTTAACACTTTAATTACTTATTTTAGAATTATGAGGTGTTATAGATTGCGTCATTTAGGAATGAGAGTTTAGTTAGTTCAGTTTAGGTTTAGAAAGATAGGAATTGTCTTTGAATTGGTGCACTCACCTATAGTTAAGAAACGTGGAACCTCATCAATTGATTATTTAAAAGGTCGGAATAATACGTGTCATTCCTTAAAGCAAAATAGACCTAGAAGATTAAACTATTATCGAGATTGTGTAATTTTAGAGTGTGACTAGTGAGATTTGAGGATATTAATTAATGTAAAAAAGATTAAATTGAAGTATTTTGAAAGTCTAAAGCAATAAAAAATTTGGGTTATAAAATTTATTTTAAGAATAAAAGTTTTAAAAATTATTTTGAGAATATAAATAATTGAAAATAAAAGATTAATGTAAAACAATTTATAATTAAATAGTATTAAGTAAAAAATTAAGTATATGTTATGTTGAAGGGATATAGAGACGTCTAGTTAGAGACTAGTATGTTGATCTTGAATTTAGGAACTCTCTCATATATTGATAGGTTATATATTTTTGAATGTGTGAGATTAATTTGTTTTAGGAATACGAGCGTCAGCCAAAGCGAGGATGTGTGTGCATAGTGATAACATAACAGTAAATAGAGAGATAATGTTCATACTTGTAGGCTTTACCTTTAATTTATAGAGTTTGCACATGGGTAATGGAATTCTGGACATTGCCTGTGTCCAAGTACATAGCTGTCGTAATAGGATTCGCAATAATTAACAATCCTTTCCTTTATTTGCCTTAATTTTTTTCTTTCCGTTATTATTTCTTGAACCTTCTAGAATATGAGCCTTTTACATGGGCCCATAACAATAGTAAATTACCTAGAAATTTATTGTTTGAGGAATTTTTTAAGTGCTAACAGAGTACCAAATTAGATACTTTCTTTTCCTAAAAGGGAATTTTTTTAACTCATTTAAAAACCATCATCTTTACCTTTATTTCCTTCTAAATCCCAACTTTTTACCCAAATTTTGTTCATTGTTTGGATGAAAAATAAATCTGAATTCTCAACCCCGTTTAGTGGGTCCTTAAGCTTTCAGAAATTGATTGAGCAATTGAATAAAATATAATATCCTCCATTTTCTAATGCAAAATTATGGTTGTTTGCAATATTACACACGCTACATATTTATGATTGGGCATTTGTATGGCTGGGACTTGGGGGATTGTAAATTAGGATCCACTTTGTGTAGTTTTTTTTTTTTCGTAATCAGTTTTTTTTTTAATTAAGTCCAAATTGGGTAATCATTTGATATTATATAACATTGTTTTGATAACTTAATTACCTGCTATATACGACAAATAACAAGATTATGGCAGGCAATTTTTCTATATTACAATTTAATTTATGTTTTGGATTTCAAATAATTATTATTGTAGTTGACTTTTTAAAAAAAGTATTTATCATTTCAAATATTTATTATTTCAATACCAAAACGACATCCTTTTGGGATTAAATGTAAATAACTCTGTATTAATTGCAGAAATATTTTTCCATTTTTTTAATTAATAGAGAAGAATCCATTTACAAATTATAGTGTGTACTCCCAAAAATACCCAAAAGTACATTGTAAAAATTTAGAAATATCACTGTCCCAATCCATTTACTTTTATTATTTTTGGGCTTGGCCCGTTAGACCTTTTATTATTTTTGGGCTTGGCCCATTAGACCTTTCTGTATTCTATAAATAGAGTACTCTTGTACGGTTTTATTCACAATTCAAAAATATTTCAAATACCTTTTTCAAGCATGTGTTTCGACCAGGTTCTCTTCCTTTCCCTTCTTCCTCTACGTTAACGTCTTTGATGTGCTTGTAATGTGGGTGCACTTAATCTTCATGTCAATGACTGTTCTTGTTATCTTGTGTTTTCCATGATTTCCTTTACTCTTCCTCGGTTACATGTCTGAGTCAGTTTGTTCTGTATTCATCTCCAAGCGCTTTGATTATGAACTTGCATACAAGTGGATCTGGGGTTGGATATGTTGTTGTCGGTTGGTAATCAAAATTCTTCGCCTGTATATTATTTCACACAAAGGGTTTTTATTTTTTATTCCTAAGATTGCATATATGGTGGTCATTGTTTGTTGTGATTGTTCTGATGCTGTGTCAGCCGTTGAAGAATGTTTGTCTTGGAGAAGGAGTTGACAAATCTTGCTTTTCTGGCAAAGAAAATTAATAGCTGTTTTATGTGGGTGATTTAGGCAGTGGCGGACCCACTGTGGTCATAAACTTTTCAGTTATTTTTTTCCTTCTTGGTTTGCATATTCTTATTTGTCTCTTGATTCAATATACATATTAGGAGTAAATACTATTTTAAGTCCCTAGCAAAAAACATGATCCCATTTTAGTCCCTTACAAAAAAAAATTAATCTCGAGAGTCCCTAAAAAATTTAAAGTTGATCAATTTAGTTAAAATCTTGGTCTCTCACAAATTCAAAAATGACCTACATTAGTCCCTCAAAAAGACCAAAAATAATTTATTCTTATATTAGATTATGAGCGGGTTTAAGCATTGATTTAAATTTTCTTTAAAAAAAAATTATGATCCCCCGTCACTAAGTGTGCGGACATAAATTTTTTGTACTGGGTCCGCCACTGAATTTAGGTATCCATTTTGTGGATTTTGATGCTAATATTAGTGATTGTTGTAGCTTAGCTTCAGCTGTGTTCTAATTTTATCTTTGTAATACTTCTGGAATTACACCCCAATGAAGATTTCCTTACACAGAAATTGCTCCTGTTACTTTTACTCTAATTCCGAGTTCATGGATAGTAGATTTTTTTAAGAATTTGACAGTGGTGATGTGAGAAATAATTGAAAGTAAAAACAATTAGAAATCTAACATTTTGTTATATTGGTAATATGAAAAGGGTTGAAAAGTTAGGTAAGAAATTATAAACTCCTTACAGGTAGTTGAATACTGATGGTGTTATAATATCTGAATTGTTCCAATAAGTATGATGTTTTGCAAAACCAGTGGCCAGTTGTTATCTCTGAATGGCTAGGGATTAACTCTGTACATTTCTCTTATGACTATTTGCAACTCATGTTTGAAATATGCTCCTTGATAATGTTATGTAATCTACATTTCCTTTATAATATTTCTTCTTAATCTTTGATTTCAGTTTATTGTTATTAAGTTTTTAATCCTATGATTCTTGGCAGATGGAGTCAATTCAGCAGAATTATAAGGATAATTTCATGGAGCATGCATCTAGTGGTTCTCCAAGTTCTCATGAATTGGGTAAAAGAAAAAATTATAAAATGGCCCCTGGCACATCAAGTTCTCATGAATCTGGGAAGAACAATCGGTTGTTTTCAGCACCAACTAGCAAATCTTGGTCTTCTCTTGCATCCAGTGATATAATAAAACTTTTGAGAGGTGGAATTAGACTTACCAGAGCCAAAAGTCAAGATATATTCTGGGAAGCTGTTTGGCCCCGCCTACTGGCAAGAGGTTGGCACTCTGAACAACCAAAGAATCAAGGTTATGTCAACTCCACAGATTATCTGGTTTTTCTTATGCCCGGTGTTGAGAAATTTTCAAGGAGAAGACTTGTTAGAGGTGATCATTACTTTGATTCTGTTAGTGATGTCTTGAGCAAAGTGGTAGCTGAACCAAATCTTCTTGAGCTTGAAGAAGAAGATAAAGTTGGTAACTGCAATGAAGATAATCAATACAGTCGGAGACCAAGATCAGGTCATTCTGATGATGCAGATGCAATTCTTCCCATTAAAAAGAGGAGATTTACTGCTTGTGCCATGGCAGAGTCAAGCCACGTCATTGAGAAATCCACAGGAGGCTTGGGATCAGCAGAAGAACTGGCATTATCTAAGCCTGAAAATGGTGAAATGATGGCAATGGTGGAGGAAGATGGGCAGGGAAATGATCCATCTATGGGACAGCCACCTAATATAAATATAAATCCCAGGAGGCAGAGCACAAAAAACCGATGTTTGACTATTAGAGCATTGGAATTTGTAGGAAATGAATTCTTGAACGTGCAAAGGAGACAGAAAAGGAAAGACATCCAGATAAATACGGATGCTTTCAGTCCTTGTCCTTGCCGCAAGAGCGTCCTCGTCATAGTTCAGATTATGGGACAACACTTTAGTGTTAGTAGAAGAAACCACCAGATTAAATTAAAGAGTAGTGTTTCACCAAAAAAAAAAAATTAAAGAGTAGTGATAGATTATACTGATGTATGTTTCTCCTCTCTGACTTGCAAATTGCATTCTAAGAGTCGATATTGTACAGATTGTTGCCTTAAGAGAATATTTATGAGATCAATCTTTTTATTTTAAAATTGAACTTTGATTGTTTGTTTGTGTTCTTATTTCTTACAATGTTAAACATGTCATCGATTTTAATTTTAAGGGTAAGTGGAAATTATGTTAAGTTTCATGAAACGAGCACAAGGTTCATTAAAAATTGAAAAAGAAATTAATATAGAAACAAGATTTTTCAAAGGCGGGTATAATTTGGGTGCAATCCATCACAGAAAAAACGTGACACGATTCCCCTGAAATGGGATGTGAAATGGAAACAATATATGAATCACGAGGCTAGTAGAGAGAGAATGAGATTTAGGTCAAAAGAAGAGAGAGAGATAAAGAAATTAAAAGCGATGGAGAAGAGAGAGAGGGAGGATATGCAGCGACTGAGATTGCCCTTTGCGTTAAAGTTGGGGAGATATATTTGTGAGATTCCATTATAAACATTTTATTTTATTTTATTTTTGAAAAAAAAGAAGTATTCAATTAATAAAAGTAAAAGTAAAAGTAAGAGGGGAAAGAAAAAAAAAGATAAAAAACTGCACTGACACATGGAGTGAATAATGAATGGGATGGTTTCAATTTTCAATCTTTTGAAAGAAAGTGTTTAGGGTTAAGAGAAGAGAAAAAGAATAAAGGATTGCATTTCATTTTCATTTCGAAGTCCCAAAAAACTTGAAGCCATGGCGATGGCCCTTTCGAACTCGATGAGGCAGAGACGCTCTCAGCCTTCTGATTCGGCGCCATCTCAGCCGTACACAAAGCTCGACAAGCCCCAGAAATCGGACGGCGAAGACAAAGGGTTGGGGTGGTTGTTGCCGTTTCTGGCTTTGGGATTTTTGAGGTACACGAGTGCAACCTCCAACATCATCCACGATTGTGACGAGGTTTTCAATTACTGGGAACCCCTTCATTACCTTATCTACAAAAATGGCTTCCAGACATGGGAATATAGGTACACACACAATGTTCATTCATTTTTTTTTTATTTTTTTTTATCTTTTTCTGATGCTGTTTTTGTATTCAAGTTAATAATGGGGTTGTGTTGTATTTTACTATTTTTCTTTTTATTATTGGTTGGGAAGCTTTTGGGGTTCATTTTTGAAAAGATGGGTGGCTGTTTCTTTGCTAGCACAAGTATGTCAACTTTGGTTTCTTTTTTTTCTTTTTTCTTTTTTCAATATGCTTTCTTATGGTTATCCTTGTTCTCTTGTCATTTATACATACCTGCCTTGATGATAATTCTCAACCTCACCCAAACACAAACCCTTTTAAGACATATAAGCAAATTGGCATGTAAATAAAGGTTGACCAAGTATTATGTATTTCCAGATTCAGTATATGTGGAGTTCAGTTTTGCTAATGTTCTTCTTTATCAATTGTCTGTTTTCTCTAGGTTTCTTGCCAAGTTCGTTTTCTATGTACGCAATGTCTCTTGCATCAGGTTTATTTCTTC
>JAVKPL010001453.1:0-16667 GCA_032173675.1 Gastrolobium villosum | reverse complement strand
AGAAATTGATTATGTGAAGTTTTTTTATGGAAAACGGATTCCGTCGAAAATGGATGAATAAAATAAATGCAAAAGAAATGGAGATTGTGAAGTTTTTTGACGGAAAACGAGTTCCGTCGAAAATGGATGAATAAAATAAATGCAATATAAATTGATTTTGTGAAGTTTTTCGACGGAAAATGGATTCCGTCGAAAACTGATGAATAAAATAAATGCAAAAGAAATTGATTTTTTGAAGTTTTTCGACGAAAAATGGATTCCGTCGAAGATTTTTGACGGAAAATGAATTCCGTCGAAAACTGATGAATAAAATAAATGCAAAAGAAATTGATTTTGTGAAGTTTTTCAACGGAAAACGGATTTCGTCGAAAATGGATGAATAAAATAAATGCAAAAGAAATTGATATTGTGAAGTTTTTTGACGAAAACGGATTCCGTCGAAAATGGATGAATAAAATAAATGCAAAAGAAATTGATTTTGTGAAGTTTTTCGACGAAAATGGATTTCGTCGAAGATTTTTGACGGAAAACGAATTCCGTCGAAAACGGATGAATAAAATAAATTGCAAAAGAAATTGATTTTGTGAAGTTTTTTGACGGAAAAAGAATTTCGTCGAAAATGGTGAATAAAATAAATGCAAAAGAAATTGATTTTGTGAAGTTTTTCGACGGAAAATGGATTCTGTCGAAAACTGATGAATAAAATAAAAGCAAATGAAATTGATTTTGTGAAGTTTTTCGACGGAAAATGGATTCCGTCGAAGATTTTTGATGGAAAATGAATTCCTTCGAAAATGGATGAATAAAATAAATGCAAAAGAAATTGATTTTGTGAATTTTTTTACGGAAAACGGATTCCGTCGAAAATGGATGAATAAAATAAATGCAAAAGAAATGGATATTGTGAAGTTTTTTGACGGAAAACGAGTTACGTCGAAAATGGATGAATAAAATAAATGCAATATAAATTGATTTTGTGAAGTTTTTCGACGGAAAATGGATTCCGTCGAAAACTGATGAATAAAATAAATGCAAAAGAAATTGATTTTGTGAAGTTTTTCAATGGAAAATGGATTCCGTCGAAAACTGACGAATAAAATAAATGCAAAAGAAATTGATTTTGTGAAGTTTTTCGACAAAAATGGATTTCGTCGAAAATGGATGAATAAAATAAATGCAAAAGAAATTGATTTTGTGATATTTTTTGACGGAAAATGGATTCCGTCGAAAACTGATGAATAAAATAAATGCAAAAGAAATTGATTTTGTGAAGTTTTTCGACGGAAAATGGATTCCGTCGAAAACTGATGAATAAAATAAATGCAAAAGAAATTGATTTTGTGAAGTTTTTCGACGGAAAATGGATTTCGTCGAAGATTTTTGACGGAAAATGAATTCCGTCGAAAATGGATGAATAAAATAAATGCAAAAGAAATTGATATTGTGAAGTTTTTTGACGAAAACGGATTTCGTCGAAGATTTTTGAAGGAAAACGAATTCCGTCTAAAACAGATGAATAAAATAAATTGCAAAAGAAATTCTTTTTGTGAAGTTTTTCGACGGAAAAAGAATTTCGTCGAAAACTGGTGAATAAAATAAATGCAAAAGAAATTGATTTTGTGAAGTTTTTCGACGGAAAATGGATTCCGTCGAAAACTGATGAATAAAATAAATGCAAAAGAAATTGATTTTGTGAAGTTTTTCGACGGAAAATGGATTCCGTCTAAGATTTTTGATGGAAAATGAATTCCGTCGAAAATGGATGAATAAAATAAATGCAAAAGAAATTGATTATGTGAAGTTTTTTTATGGAAAACGGATTCCGTCGAAAATGGATGAATAAAATAAATGCAAAAGAAATGGAGATTGTGAAGTTTTTTGACGGAAAACGAGTTCCGTCGAAAATGGATGAATAAAATAAATGCAATATAAATTGATTTTGTGAAGTTTTTCGACGGAAAATGGATTCCGTCGAAAACTGATGAATAAAATAAATGCAAAAGAAATTGATTTTTTGAAGTTTTTCTACGAAAAATGGATTCCGTCGAAGATTTTTGACGGAAAATGGATTCCGTCGAAAACTGATGAATAAAATAAATGCAAAAGAAATTGATTTTGTGAAGTTTTTCAATGGAAAATGGATTCCGTCGAAAACTGACGAATAAAATAAATGCAAAAGAAATTGATTTTGTGAAGTTTTTCGACAAAAATGGATTTCGTCGAAAATGGATGAATAAAATAAATGCAAAAGAAATTGATTTTGTGATATTTTTTGACGGAAAATGGATTCCGTCGAAAACTGATGAATAAAATAAATGCAAAAGAAATTGATTTTGTGAAGTTTTTCGACGGAAAATGGATTCCGTCGAAAACTGATGAATAAAATAAATGCAAAAGAAATTGATTTTGTGAAGTTTTTCGACGGAAAATGGATTCCGTCGAAGATTTTTGACGGAAAATGAATTCCGTCGAAAATGGATGAATAAAATAAATGCAAAAGAAATTGATTTTGTGAAGTTTTTTGACGGAAAGCGGTTTCCGTAGAAAATGGATGAATAAAATAAATGCAAAAGAAATTGATATTGTGAAGTTTTTTGACGAAAACGGATTTCGTCGAAGATTTTTGAAGGAAAACGAATTCCGTCTAAAACAGATGAATAAAATAAATTGCAAAAGAAATTCTTTTTGTGAAGTTTTTCGACGGAAAAAGAATTTCGTCGAAAACTGGTGAATAAAATAAATGCAAAAGAAATTGATTTTGTGAAGTTTTTCGACGGAAAATGGATTCCGTCGAAAACTGATGAATAAAATAAATGCAAAAGAAATTGATTTTGTGAAGTTTTTCGACGGAAAATGGATTCCGTCTAAGATTTTTGATGGAAAATGAATTCCGTCGAAAATGGATGAATAAAATAAATGCAAAAGAAATTGATTATGTGAAGTTTTTTTATGGAAAACGGATTCCGTCGAAAATGGATGAATAAAATAAATGCAAAAGAAATGGATATTGTGAAGTTTTTTGACGGAAAACGAGTTCCGTCGAAAATGGATGAATAAAATAAATGCAATATAAATTGATTTTGTGAAGTTTTTCGACGGAAAATGGATTCCGTCGAAAACTGATGAATAAAATAAATGCAAAAGAAATTGATTTTGTGAAGTTTTTCAATGGAAAATGGATTCCGTCGAAAACTGATGAATAAAATAAATGCAAAAGAAATTGATTTTGTGAAGTTTTTCGACAAAAATGGATTTCGTCGAAAATGGATGAATAAAATAAATGCAAAAGAAATTGATTTTGTGATATTTTTTGACGGAAAATGGATTCCGTCGAAAACTGATGAATAAAATAAATGCAAAAGAAATTGATTTTGTGAAGTTTTTTGACGGAAAATGGATTCCGTCGAAAACTGATGAATAAAATAAATGCAAAAGAAATTGATTTTGTGAAGTTTTTCGACGGAAAATGGATTTCGTCGAAGATTTTGAAGACGGAAAATGGTTTCCGTCGAAAATGGATGAATAAAATATATGCTAAAGAAATTGATTTTGTGAAGTTTTTTGACGAAAACGGATTTCGTCGAAGATTTTTGAAGGAAAACGAATTCCGTCTAAAACAGATGAATAAAATAAATTGCAAAAGAAATTCTTTTTGTGAAGTTTTTCGACGGAAAAAGAATTTCGTCGAAAACTGGTGAATAAAATAAATGCAAAAGAAATTGATTTTGTGAAGTTTTTCGACGGAAAATGGATTCCGTCGAAAACTGATGAATAAAATAAATGCAAAAGAAATTGATTTTGTGAAGTTTTTCGACGGAAAATGGATTCCGTCTAAGATTTTTGATGGAAAATGAATTCCGTCGAAAATGGATGAATAAAATAAATGCAAAAGAAATTGATTATGTGAAGTTTTTCGACGGAAAATGACGGAAAATGAATTCCGTCGAAAATGGATGAATAAAATAAATGCAATATAAATTGATTTTGTGAAGTTTTTCGACGGAAAATGGATTCCGTCGAAAACTGATGAATAAAATAAATGCAAAAGAAATTGATTTTTTGAAGTTTTTCTACGAAAAATGGATTCCGTCGAAGATTTTTGACGGAAAATGGATTCCGTCAAAAACTGATGAATAAAATAAATGCAAAAGAAATTGATTTTGTGAAGTTTTTCAATGGAAAATGGATTCCGTCGAAAACTGACGAATAAAATAAATGCAAAAGAAATTGATTTTGTGAAGTTTTTCGACAAAAATGGATTTCGTCGAAAATGGATGAATAAAATAAATGCAAAAGAAATTGATTTTGTGATATTTTTTGACGGAAAATGGATTCCGTCGAAAACTGATGAATAAAATAAATGCAAAAGAAATTGATTTTGTGAAGTTTTTCGACGGAAAATGGATTCCGTCGAAAACTGATGAATAAAATAAATGCAAAAGAAATTGATTTTGTGAAGTTTTTCGACGGAAAATGGATTCCGTCGAAGATTTTTGACGGAAAATGAATTCCGTCGAAAATGGATGAATAAAATAAATGCAAAAGAAATTGATTTTGTGAAGTTTTTTGACGGAAAGCGGTTTCCGTAGAAAATGGATGAATAAAATAAATGCAAAAGAAATTGATATTGTGAAGTTTTTTGACGAAAACGGATTTCGTCGAAGATTTTTGAAGGAAAACGAATTCCGTCTAAAACAGATGAATAAAATAAATTGCAAAAGAAATTCTTTTTGTGAAGTTTTTCGACGGAAAAAGAATTTCGTCGAAAACTGGTGAATAAAATAAATGCAAAAGAAATTGATTTTGTGAAGTTTTTCGACGGAAAATGGATTCCGTCGAAAACTGATGAATAAAATAAATGCAAAAGAAATTGATTTTGTGAAGTTTTTCGACGGAAAATGGATTCCGTCTAAGATTTTTGATGGAAAATGAATTCCGTCGAAAATGGATGAATAAAATAAATGCAAAAGAAATTGATTATGTGAAGTTTTTTTATGGAAAACGGATTCCGTCGAAAATGGATGAATAAAATAAATGCAAAAGAAATGGAGATTGTGAAGTTTTTTGACGGAAAACGAGTTCCGTCGAAAATGGATGAATAAAATAAATGCAATATAAATTGATTTTGTGAAGTTTTTCGACGGAAAATGGATTCCGTCGAAAACTGATGAATAAAATAAATGCAAAAGAAATTGATTTTTTGAAGTTTTTCTACGAAAAATGGATTCCGTCGAAGATTTTTGACGGAAAATGAATTCCGTCGAAAATGGATGAATAAAATAAATGCAAAAGAAATTGATTTTGTGAAGTTTTTTGACGGAAAACGGATTCCGTAGAAAATGGATGAATAAAATAAATGCAAAAGAAATTGATATTGTGAAGTTTTTTGACGAAAACGGATTCCGTCGAAAATGGATGAATAAAATAAATGGAAAAGAAATGGATTTTGTGAAGTTGTTCGACGAAAATGCATTTCGTCGAAGATTTTTGAAGGAAAACGAATTCCGTCTAAAACAGATGAATAAAATAAATTGCAAAAGAAATTCTTTTTGTGAAGTTTTTCGACGGAAAAAGAATTTCGTCGAAAACTGGTGAAAAAAAATAAATGCAAAAGAAATTGATTTTGTGAAGTTTTTCGACGGAAAATGGATTCCGTCGAAGATTTTTGATGGAAAATGAATTCCGTCGAAAATGGATGAATAAAATAAATGCAAAAGAAATTGATTTTGTGATGTTTTTTGCCGGAAAATGGATTCCGTCGAAAACTGATGAATAAAATAAATGCAAAAGAAATTGATTTTGTGAAGTTTTTCGACGAAAAATGGATCCCGTCGAAGATTTTTGACGGAAAATGAATTCCGTCGAAAATGGATGAATAAAATAAATGCAAAAGAAATTGATTTTGTGAAGTTTTTTGAAGGAAAACGGATTCCGTAAAAAATGGATGAATAAAATAAATGCAAAAGAAATTGATGTTGTGAAGTTTTTTGACGAAAACGGATTCCGTCGAAAATGGATGAATAAAATAAATGCAAAAGAAATGGATTTTGTGAAGTTTTTCGACGAAAATGGATTTCGTCGAAGATTTTTGAAGGAAAACGAATTCCGTCTAAAACAGATGAATAAAATAAATTGCAAAAGAAATTCTTTTTGTGAAGTTTTTCGACGGAAAAAGAATTTCGTCGAAAACTGGTGAATAAAATAAATGCAAAAGAAATTGATTTTGTGATGTTTTTCGACGGAAAATGGATTCCGTCGAAAACTGACGAATAAAATAAATGCAAAAGAAATTGATTTTGTGAAGTTTTTCGACAAAAATGGATTTCGTCGAAAATGGATGAATAAAATAAATGCAAAAGAAATTGATTTTGTGATGTTTTTTGACGGAAAATGGATTCCGTCGAAAACTGATGAATAAAATAAATGCAAAAGAAATTGATTTTGTGAAGTTTTTCGACGGAAAATGGATTCCGTCGAAAACTGATGAATAAAATAAATGCAAAAGAAATTGATTTTGTGAAGTTTTTCGACGGAAAATGGATTCCGTCGAAAACTGATGAATAAAATAAATGCAAAAGAAATTGATTTTGTGAAGTTTTTCGACGGAAAATGGATTTCGTCGAAAATTTTTGACGGAAAATGAATTCCGTCGAAAATGGCTGAATAAAATAAATGTAAAAGAAATTGATTTTGTGAAGTTTTTCGACGGAAAAAGAATTTTGTCGAAAACTGATGAAAAAAATAAATGCAAAAGAAATTGATTTTGTGAAGCTTTTCGACGGAAAATGGATTCCGTCGAAAACTGATGAATAAAATAAATGCGAAAGAAATTGATTTTGTGAAGTTTTTCAATGGAAAATGGATTCCGTCGAAAACTGACGAATAAAATAAATGCAAAAGAAATTGATTTTGTGAAGTTTTTCGACAAAAATGGATTTCGTCGAAAATGGATGAATAAAATAAATGCAAAAGAAATTGATTTTGTGATGTTTTTTGACGGAAAAAGGATTCCGTCGAAAACTGATGAATAAAATAAATGCAAAAGAAATTGATTTTGTGAAGTTTTTCGACGGAAAATGGATTCCGTCGAAAACTGATGAATAAAATAAATGCAAAAGAAATTGATTTTGTGAAGTTTTTCGACGGAAAATGGATTCCGTCTACGATTTTTGATGGAAAATGAATTCCGTCGAAAATGGATGAATAAAATAAATGCAAAAGAAATTGATTTTGTGAAGTTTTTTGACGGAAAGCGGTTTCCGTAGAAAATGGATGAATAAAATAAATGCAAAAGAAATTGATATTGTGAAGTTTTTTGACGAAAACGGATTTCGTCGAAGATTTTTGAAGGAAAACGAATTCCGTCTAAAACAGATGAATAAAATAAATTGCAAAAGAAATTCTTTTTGTGAAGTTTTTCGACGGAAAAAGAATTTCGTCGAAAACTGGTGAATAAAATAAATGCAAAAGAAATTGATTTTGTGAAGCTTTTCGACGGAAAATGGATTCCGTCGAAAACTGATGAATAAAATAAATGCAAAAGAAATTGATTTTGTGAAGTTTTTCCATGGAAAATGGATTCCGTCGAAAACTGACGAATAAAATAAATGCAAAAGAAATTGATTTTGTGAAGTTTTTCGACAAAAATGGATTTCGTCGAAAATGGATGAATAAAATAAATGCAAAAGAAATTGATTTTGTGATGTTTTTTGACGGAAAATGGATTCCGTCGAAAACTGATGAATAAAATAAATGCAAAAGAAATTGATTTTGTGAAGTTTTTCGACGGAAAATGGATTCCGTCGAAAACTGATGAATAAAATAAATGCAAAAGAAATTGATTTTGTGAAGTTTTTCGACGGAAAATGGATTCCGTCGAAGATTTTTGACGGAAAATGAATTCCGTCGAAAATGGATGAATAAAATAAATGCAAAAGAAATTGATTTTGTGAAGTTTTTTGACGGAAAACGGTTTCCGTAGAAAATGGATGAATAAAATAAATGCAAAAGAAATTGATATTGTGAAGTTTTTTGACGAAAACGGATTCTGTCGAAAATGGATGAATAAAATAAATGCAAAAGAAATGGATTTTGTGAAGTTTTTCGACGAAAATGGATTTCGTCGAAGATTTTTGAAGGAAAACGAATTCCGTCTAAAACAGATGAATAAAATAAATTGCAAAAGAAATTCTTTTTGTGAAGTTTTTCGACGGAAAAAGAATTTCGTCGAAAGCTGGTGAATAAAATAAATGCAAAAGAAATTGATTTTGTGAAGTTTTTCGACGGAATATGGATTCTGTCGAAAACTGATGAATAAAATAAAAGCAAATGAAATTGATTTTGTGAAGTTTTTCGACGGAAAATGGATTCCGTCGAAGATTTTTGATGGAAAATGAATTCCTTCGAAAATGGATGAATAAAATAAATGCAAAAGAAATTGATTTTGTGAATTTTTTTACGGAAAACGGATTCCGTCGAAAATGGATGAATAAAATAAATGCAAAAGAAATGGATATTGTGAAGTTTTTTGACGGAAAACGAGTTCCGTCGAAAATGGATGAATAAAATAAATGCAATATAAATTGATTTTGTGAAGTTTTTCGACGGAAAATGGATTCCGTCGAAAACTGATGAATAAAATAAATGCAAAAGAAATTGATTTTGTGAAGTTTTTCAATGGAAAATGGATTCCGGCGAAAACTGACGAATAAAATAAATGCAAAAGAAATTGATTTTGTGAAGTTTTTCGACAAAAATGGATTTCGTCGAAAATGGATGAATAAAATAAATGCAAAAGAAATTGATTTTGTGATATTTTTTGACGGAAAATGGATTCCGTCGAAAACTGATGAATAAAATAAATGCAAAAGAAATTGATTTTGTGAAGTTTTTCGACGGAAAATGGATTCCGTCGAAAACTGATGAATAAAATAAATGCAAAAGAAATTGATTTTGTGAAGTTTTTCGACGGAAAATGGATTCCGTCGAAGATTTTTGACGGAAAATGAATTCCGTCGAAAATGGATGAATAAAATAAATGCAAAAGAAATTGATTTTGTGAAGTTTTTTGACGGAAAGCGGTTTCCGTAGAAAATGGATGAATAAAATAAATGCAAAAGAAATTGATATTGTGAAGTTTTTTGACGAAAAAGGATTTCGTCGAAGATTTTTGAAGGAAAACGAATTCCGTCTAAAACAGATGAATAAAATAAATTGCAAAAGAAATTCTTTTTGTGAAGTTTTTCGACGGAAAAAGAATTTCGTCGAAAACAGGTGAATAAAATAAATGCAAAAGAAATTGATTTTGTGAAGTTTTTCGACGGAAAATGGATTCCGTCGAAAACTGATGAATAAAATAAATGCAAAAGAAATTGATTTTGTGAAGTTTTTCGACGGAAAATGGATTCCGTCTAAGATTTTTGATGGAAAATGAATTCCGTCGAAAATGGATGAATAAAATAAATGCAAAAGAAATTGATTATGTGAAGTTTTTTTATGGAAAACGGATTCCGTCGAAAATGGATGAATAAAATAAATGCAAAAGAAATGGAGATTGTGAAGTTTTTTGACGGAAAACGAGTTCCGTCGAAAATGGATGAATAAAATAAATGCAATATAAATTGATTTTGTGAAGTTTTTCGACGGAAAATGGATTCCGTCGAAAACTGATGAATAAAATAAATGCAAAAGAAATTGATTTTTTGAAGTTTTTCGACGAAAAATGGATTCCGTCGAAGATTTTTGACGGAAAATGAATTCCGTCGAAAATGGATGAATAAAATAAATGCAAAAGAAATTGATTTTGTGAAGTTTTTTGACGGAAAACGGATTCCGTAGAAAATGGATGAATAAAATAAATGCAAAAGAAATTGATATTGTGAAGTTTTTTGACGAAAACGGGTTCCGTCGAAAATGGATGAATAAAATAAATGGATTTTGTGAAGTTTTTCGACGAAAATGGATTTCGTCGAAGATTTTTGAAGGAAAACGAATTCCCTCTAAAACAGATGAATAAAATAAATTGCAAAAGAAATTCTTTTTGTGAAGTTTTTCGACGGAAAAAGAATTTCGTCGAAAACTGGTGAAAAAAATAAATGCAAAAGAAATTGATTTTGTGAAGTTTTTCGACGGAAAATGGATTCCGTCGAAGATTTTTGATGGAAAATGAATTCCGTCGAAAATGGATTAATAAAATAAATGCAAAAGAAATTGATTTTGTGATGTTTTTTGACGGAAAATGGATTCCGTCGAAAACTGATGAATAAAATAAATGCAAAAGAAATTGATTTTGTGAAGTTTTTCGACGAAAAATGGATCCCGTCGAAGATTTTTGACGGAAAATGAATTCCGTCGAAAATGGATGAATAAAATAAATGCAAAAGAAATTGATTTTGTGAAGTTTTTTGAAGGAAAACGGATTCCGTAAAAAATGGATGAATAAAATAAATGCAAAAGAAATTGATGTTGTGAAGTTTTTTGACGAAAACGGATTCCGTCGAAAATGGATGAATAAAATAAATGCAAAAGAAATGGATTTTGTGAAGTTTTTCGACGAAAATGGATTTCGTCGAAGATTTTTGAAGGAAAACGAATTCCGTCTAAAACAGATGAATAAAATAAATTGCAAAAGAAATTCTTTTTGTGAAGTTTTTCGACGGAAAAAGAATTTCGTCGAAAACTAGTGAATAAAATAAATGCAAAAGAAATTGATTTTGTGATGTTTTTCGACGGAAAATGGATTCCGTCGAAAACTGATGAATAAAATAAATGCAAAAGAAATTGATTTTGTGAAGTTTTTCGACGAAAAATGGATTCCGTCGAAGATTTTTGACGGAAAATAAATTCCGTCGAAAACGGATGAATAAAATAAATGCAAAAGAAATTGATTTTGTGAAGTTTTTTGACGGAAAACGGATTCCGTAGAAAATGGATGAACAAAATAAATGCAAAAGAAATTGATATTGTGAAGTTTTTTGACGAAAACGGATTCCGTCGAAAATGGATGAATAAAATAAAGGCAAAAGAAATGGACATTATGAAGTTTTTCGACGAAAATGGATTTCGTCGAAGATTTTTGAAGGAAAACGAATTCCGTCTAAAACGGATGAATAAAATAAATTGCAAAAGAAATTCTTTTTGTGAAGTTTTTCGATGGAAATAGGATTTCGTCGAAAACTGGTGAATAAAGTAAATGCAAAAGAAATTGATTTTGTGAAGTTTTTCGACGGAAAATGGATTCCGTCGAAAACTGATGAATAAAATAAATGCAAAAGAAATTGATTTTGTGAAGTTTTTTGATAGAAAACGGATTCCGTCGAAAATGGATGAATAAAAATAAATGCTAAAAAATTGATATTGTGAAGTTTTTTGACGGAAAACGTAATCCGTAGAAAATGGATGAAAAAAATAAATGCAAAAGAAATGGATTTTGTGAAGTTTTTCGATGAAAATGGATTTCGTCGAAGATTTTTGACGGAAAATGAATTCCGTCTAAAACGGATGAATAAAATAAATTGCAAAAGAAATTTTTTTTGTGAAGTTTTTCGACGGAAAAAGAATTTCGTCGAAAACATGTGAATAAAATAAATGCAAAAGAAATTGATTTTGTGAAGTTTTTCGACGGAAAATGGATTCCGTCGAAAACTGATGAATAAAATAAATGCAAATGAAATTGATTTTGTGAAGTTTTTCGACGGAAAATGGATTCCGTCGAAGATTTTTGATGGAAAATGAATTCCGTCGAAAATGGATGAGTAAAATAAATGCAAAAGAAATTGATTTTGGGAAGTTTTTTTATGGAAAACGGATTCCGTCGAAAATGGATGAATAAAATAAATGCAAAAGAAATGGATATTGTGAAGTTTTTTGACGGAAAACGAGTTCCGTCGAAAATGGATGAATAAAATAAATGCAATATAAATTGATTTTGTGAAGTTTTTCGACGGAAAATGGATTCCGTCGAAAACTGATGAATAAAATAAATGCAAACGAAATTGATTTTTTGAAGTTTTTCGACGAAAAATGGATTCCGTCGAAGATTTTTGACGGAAAATGAATTCCGTCGAAAATGGATGAATAAAATAAATGCAAAAGAAATTGATTTTGTGAAGTTTTTTGACGGAAAACGGATTCCGTAGAAAATGGATGAATAAAATAAATGCAAAAGAAATTGATATTGTGAAGTTTTTTGACGAAAACGGATTCCGTCGAAAATGGATGAATAAAATAAATGCAAAAGAAATGGATTTTGTGAAGTTTTTCGACGAAAATGGATTTCGTCGAAGATTTTTGAAGGAAAACGAATTCCGTCTAAAACAGATGAATAAAATAAATTGCAAAAGAAATTCTTTTTGAGAAGTTTTTCGACGGAAAAAGAATTTCGTCGAAAACTGGTGAATAAAATAAATGCAAAAGAAATTGATTTTGTGAAGTTTTTCGACGGAAAATGGATTCCGTCGAAGATTTTTGATGGAAAATGAATTCCGTCGAAAATGGATGAATAAAATAAATGCAAAAGAAATTGATTTTGTGAAGTTTTTTTACGGAAAACGGATTCCGTCGAAAATGGATGAATAAAATAAATGCAAAAGAAATGGATATTGTGAAGTTTTTTGACGGAAAACGAGTTCCGTCGAAAATGGATAAATAAAATAAATGCAAAATAAATTGATTTTGTGAAGTTTTTCGACGAAAATGGATTTCGTCGAAAACTGATGAATAAAATAAATGCAAAAGAAATTGATTTTATGAAGTTTTTCGACGAAAAATGGATTCCGTGGAAGATTTTTAACGGAAAATGAATTCCGTCGAAAATGGATGAATAAAATAAATGCAAAAGAAATTGATTTTGTGAAGTTTTTTGAAGGAAAACGGATTCCGTAGAAAATGGATGAATAAAATAAATGCAAAAGAAATTGATGTTGTGAATTTTTTTGACGAAAATGAATTCCGTCGAAAATGGATGAATAAAATAAATGCAAAAGAAATGGATTTTGTGAAGTTTTTCGACGAAAATGGATTTCGTCGAAGATTTTTGAAGGAAAACGAATTCCGTCTAAAACAGATGAATAAAATAAATTGCAAAAGAAATTCTTTTTTTTGAAGTTTTTCGACGGAAAAAGAATATCGTCGAAAACTGGTGAATAAAATAAATGCAAAAGAAATTGATTTTGTGATGTTTTTCGACGGAAAATGGATTCCGTCGAAAACTGATGAATAAAATAAATGCAAAAGAAATTGATTTTTTGAAGTTTTTCGACGAAAAATGGATTCCGTCGAAGATTTTTGACGGAAAATAAATTTCGTCGAAAATGGAGGAATAAAATAAATGCAAAAGAAATTGATTTTGTGAAGTTTTTTGACGGAAAACGGATTCTGTAGAAAATGGATGAATAAAATAAATGCAAAAGAAATTGATATTTTGAAGTTTTTTGACGAAAACGGATTCCGTCGAAAATGGATGAATAAAATAAATGCAAAAGAAATGGACATTATGAAGTTTTTCGACGAAAATGGATTTCGTCGAAGATTTTTGAAGGAAAACGAATTCCGTCTAAAACGGATGAATAAAATAAATTGCAAAAGAAATTGATTTTGGGAAGTTTTTTGACGAAAACGGATTCCGTCGAAAATGGATGAATAAAATAAATGCAAAAGAAATGGATTTTGTGAAGTTTTTCGACGAAAATGGATTTCGTCGAAGATTTTTGAAGGAAAACGAATTCCGTCTAAAACAGATGAATAAAATAAATTGCAAAAGAAATTCTTTTTGAGAAGTTTTTCGACGGAAAAAGAATTTCGTCGAAAACTGGTGAATAAAATAAATGCAAAAGAAATTGATTTTGTGAAGTTTTTCGACGGAAAATGGATTCCGTCGAAGATTTTTGATGGAAAATGAATTCCGTCGAAAATGGATGAATAAAATAAATGCAAAAGAAATTGATTTTGTGAAGTTTTTTTACGGAAAACGGATTCCGTCGAAAATGGATGAATAAAATAAATGCAAAAGAAATGGATATTGTGAAGTTTTTTGACGGAAAACGAGTTCCGTCGAAAATGGATGAATAAAATAAATGCAAAATAAATTGATTTTGTGAAGTTTTTCGACGAAAATGGATTTCGTCGAAAACTGATGAATAAAATAAATGCAAAAGAAATTGATTTTATGAAGTTTTTCGACGAAAAATGGATTCCGTGGAAGATTTTTAACGGAAAATGAATTCCGTCGAAAATGGATGAATAAAATAAATGCAAAAGAAATTGATTTTGTGAAGTTTTTTGAAGGAAAACGGATTCCGTAGAAAATGGATGAATAAAATAAATGCAAAAGAAATTGATGTTGTGAATTTTTTTGACGAAAATGAATTCCGTCGAAAATGGATGAATAAAATAAATGCAAAAGAAATGGATTTTGTGAAGTTTTTCGACGAAAATGGATTTCGTCGAAGATTTTTGAAGGAAAACGAATTCCGTCTAAAACAGATGAATAAAATAAATTGCAAAAGAAATTCTTTTTTTTTGAAGTTTTTCGACGGAAAAAGAATATCGTCGAAAACTGGTGAATAAAATAAATGCAAAAGAAATTGATTTTGTGATGTTTTTCGACGGAAAATGGATTCCGTCGAAAACTGATGAATAAAATAAATGCAAAAGAAATTGATTTTTTGAAGTTTTTCGACGAAAAATGGATTCCGTCGAAGATTTTTGACGGAAAATAAATTTCGTCGAAAATGGAGGAATAAAATAAATGCAAAAGAAATTGATTTTGTGAAGTTTTTTGACGGAAAACGGATTCTGTAGAAAATGGATGAATAAAATAAATGCAAAAGAAATTGATATTTTGAAGTTTTTTGACGAAAACGGATTCCGTCGAAAATGGATGAATAAAATAAATGCAAAAGAAATGGACATTATGAAGTTTTTCGACGAAAATGGATTTCGTCGAAGATTTTTGAAGGAAAACGAATTCCGTCTAAAACGGATGAATAAAATAAATTGCAAAAGAAATTCTTTTTGTGAAGTTTTTCGATGGAAATAGAATTTCGTCGAAAACTGGTGAATAAAGTAAATGCAAAAGAAATTGATTTTGTGAAGTTTTTCGACGGAAAATGGATTCCGTCGAAAACTGATGAATAAAATAAATGCAAAAGAAATTGATTTTGTGAAGTTTTTCGACTGAAAATGGATTCCGTCGAAGATTTTTGACGGAAAATGAATTCCGTCGAAAATGGATGAATAAAATAAATGTAAAAGAAATTGATTTTGTGAATTTTTTTTAAGGAAAACGGATTCCGTCGAAAAAGGATGAATAAAATAAATGCAAAAGAAATTGATATTGTGAAGTTTTTTGACGGAAAACGAGTTCCGTCGAAAATGGATGAATAAAATAAATGCAAAAGAAATTGATTTTGTGAAGTTTTTCGACGGAAAAAGAATTTTGTCGAAAACTGATGAATAAAATAAATGCAAAAGAAATGGATTTTGTGAAGTTTTTCGACGAAAATGGATTTCGTCGAAGATTTTTGAAGGAAAACGAATTCCGTCTAAAACAGATGAATAAAATAAATTGCAAAAGAAATTCTTTTTGTGAAGTTTTTCGACGGAAAAAGAATTTCGTCGAAAACTGGTGAATAAAATAAATGCAAAAGAAATTGATTTTGTGAAGTTTTTCGACGGAAAATGGATTCCGTCGAAAACTGATGAATAAAATAAATGCAAAAGAAATTGATTTTGTGAAGTTTTTCGACGAAAAATTGATTCTGACGAAGATTTTTGACGGAAAATGAATTCCGTCGAAAATGGATGGATAAAATAAATGGAAAAGAAATTAATTTTGTGAAGTTTTTTTTCGGCGGAAAACGGATTCCGTAGAAAATGGATGAATAAAATAAATGCAAAAGAAATTGATTTTGTGAAGTTTTTCGACGGAAAATGGATTCTGTCGAAAATGGATGAATAAAATAAATGCAAAAGAAATGGACTTTGTGAAGTTTTTCGACGAAAATGGATTTCGTCGAAGATTTTTGAAGGAAAACGAATTCCGTCTAAAACATATGAATAAAATAAATTGCAAAATAAATTCTTTTTGTGAAGTTTTTCGATGGAAAAAGAATTTCATCGAAAACTGGTGAATAAAATAAATGCAAAAGAAATTGCTTTTGTGAAGTTTTTTGACGGGAAACGGATTCCGTCAAAATTGGATGAATAAAATAAATGCAAAAGAAATTGATATTGTGAAGTTTTTTGACGGAAAACGGATTCCGTCGAAAATGGATGAATAAAATAAATGCAAAAGAAATGGATTTTGAGAAGTTTTTCGACGGAAAAAGAATTTTGTCGAAAACTGATGAATAAAATAAATGCAAAAGAAATTGATTTTGTGAAGTTTTTCGACTGAAAATGGATTTCGTCGAAGATTTTTGACGGAAAATGAATTCCGTCGAAAATGAATAAATAAAATAAATGTAAAAGAAATTGATTTTGTGAATTTTTTTTTACGGAAAACGGATTCCGTCGAAAATGGACGAATAAAATAAATGCAAAAGAAATTGATATTGTGAAGTTTTTTGACGGAAAACGAGTTCCGTCGAAAATGGATGAATAAAATAAATGCAAAAGAAATTGATTTTGGGAAGTTTTTCGACGGAAAAAGAATTTTGTCGAAAACT
>JAVKPL010001452.1:0-164786 GCA_032173675.1 Gastrolobium villosum | reverse complement strand
CACACATGACGCTGCATGATGATTTGGAACTTATACTGTAATACTGTTTTAGAACTTATATTACACATGTAAGTGAGCTTGGGGTGGAGACTCCTTGATGACCCCTTGTCTTACTGAGATTTCTTGTTAGAGATCTCACCCCACGTTTGGGTACGCTTATTTCAGGATCAGGTAATGTTGAGGGCTCAGGTGGCAGGAGGCCAGAGCTGAGTTGATAGTGATATGATGATGTGCTGGATTGACTGCTGTTATGTTTTCCGCTTACTTATATTTTCTGCTTTATTTATGTTAAGTTATGTTGAGACTATTTGTGGGCATTGTTGCCTTATTTGGTGAGCATGGGGTTTGTCCATGCCACATGATTGTTATCGTCTTTTTATGTTGATGTTGTAATTAAAGTATCAGGATTTTGACCCAGGCTGCTTGTGTAGACCTGCGGCTTAGATACACACATTATATTTATGTACGAGGTATTCAGTTAGTTGTCTTACAATTTACATACAGGCAGTATTTTAATGAAAATGATTAAGTAATCAAGTTGGTTAAGTACGTCATAATTGAATTAAAGAAAAAGTTATTCCGCATTTTAATTAAGCGTGGCTTAATACGATAGTGTGTTAACAATCCGGGTTAACACGGGCTGTTACATTTTATGGTATCAGAGCACTTTCTAGGGAAAAGCCTGTATGTATTGCAATAACTTAGGATGAGTCGTTGTGTGTCTACTTTGTGTTCTCTCTGACTGGTGTGTGTAATGATAATGCATATGTGACCACATGGCGTGGGCCTGATCAACTCATTCTTTGTGTAACTTGTGCAGAGTCATGGTGCCACCAAGGAGGAACACGAGTACGAGCGAGGATCAGACGGATCCTGTCCTGGCTGCATTAGCTGAGATGCAGGCGGCCCGACTAGCCGACCAGGAAGCCACGAGGCTGGCGAACCGGGCAATGCTGGACGCAATTAGAGATGCGAACCGGCAAACCACGGCAGAGGTTCTGGAGGAGAACCGGATGGCCAACATGACGATGATGAGGGTCATGTTGGAGGAGTTGAGGGCTGGTCCTGCTGCTGGCCAGGGTCCTCCACCACCTCCACCGCCGCCACCGCCTCCACCTCCGCCTAGTCAACAGGAGGACACCCAGAGCCAGATGGGTGAGGGTAGTCATTTGACGGGGGCTATGCAGACTATCCCCGTACTTGCTGAGGATCGTGACGAGATCGATCGCCGGCTGAATGCTTTCCGCAAGCATAAGCCACCTACCTTCGACGGATCGTATGATCCCATTGCTGCTGCCAGATGGCTACAGGCGCTGGACAAGATTTTCCGGATCATGCAGTGCACCGATCCGCAGAAGCTGCTGTTCGCCACTTATATGCTGGAGGGCGAGGCCCATGAGTGGTGGACCAACCTGTCTCAGGTCTATGAGATGCAGGGTCATGTGATGACGTGGCCATTCTTCGAGGAGAGCTTCTTGGGTCAGTACTTCCCTTATGACTCACAGGAGAGGAAGCAGGGAGAGTTTGACCGGTTGGTGCAGGGCTCGTTGTCTGTCGACGAGTACCTGGCCAAGTTTAATGAGCTGGTCAAGTTCTCTCATTTCCGCATGGCGAGGCCTACTCCTACATTCTTGGCTACTAAGTTCCGCAGGGGACTTAATGAGGATATTGCTGGACATCTCGCTGGTTCTGCTTCGAGAGACTTCGGAGCGTTGGTGCAGCAGTGCCGCGACATCGAGGACTACTGCCGGGCGAGTCAGGCCAAGAGGGCCAAGGTTGAGGTGCCACAGAGCGCTGGTGGTTCTACTCCCTGGAAGAACAAGAACTTTGCCAACAAGGGCAAGGGCAAACCACCGTTGGCGGCTAGGCAAGCGCCAAATCAGTTCAGGAAGACTGCTGCTCAGGGGAACGCCGCTAGACCTCCTGCTCCCAGATGTTCTGGATGCGGGAAGTCACATTTTGGGCCGTGCTCTACCGGTCAGTTGATCTGCTTCCAGTGTGGCAAGGAGGGCCACTACTCCAGAGATTGCCCGACGGCGAGAGTTGCTGCAGTACAGGCTGTGCCATTGCAGATGGTTCCTACTGGGGCACCAGCCGTGCCACCTACCACCGGACGAGTCTACACACTCGATCGTCAGCAGTCGGACAGAGCTCCGAACCTGGTCAGAGGTACTGTTACCATTGGTGGATCAACTGTTGATGTTTTATTTGATTCCGGGGCAACGCACTCTTTTGTTGCTACCCCTATTGCTGTGGGGCTTGAGTTGCCCAGTGATGTGCTTTCTCCACCGATGCGGGTTACCACCGCCACCGGAGAAAAATGTTTGACCTCCACTGTTCATCGCGATGTAGCGTTTCAGTGGGATGGCCGTGACTTCTCGGTAGATCTGATAGGATTACCGATGGCCAACCTTCAGATTATTTTGGGCATGGATTGGTTGTCCAGAAACTGTGCAATGATTGACTGTTGTGCCAAGAAAGTGGTGATGTCTCCGGGTGGGTCCACAGCCAGTTCCTCACCGTTCATTTCAGTCCTGCAGGCGAGGAGGGCCTTGAGAGCAGGGGCATTTGGCTATGTCATGTTGGGAGGTTTGGTGAGTGGGACACAGGAGGATCTCACTGGCATTCCTGTGGTGAGGGAATTCCTCGAGGTGTTTCCTGAGGAGATACCTGAGTTTCCACCGCAGAGGGAGATAGAGTTCTCCATTGACTTATTGCCTGGTGTGGGGCCTATCTCGTTGGCTCCATACCGGATGTCGCCACCAGAGTTGGCGGAGCTGAAGAAGCATATCGAGGAGCTTTCAGCGAAAGACTTTATTCGACCGAGTGTGTCTCCCTGGGGAGCACCGGTCATTTTTGTTAAAAAGAAAGATGGGACCATGCGGTTGTGCACCGACTACCGACAGTTGAACAAGGTGACAATCAAGAACAAGTACCCTCTTCCACGCATTGATGATTTGCTGGATCAGCTCAGAGGTGCTTGCGTGTATTCAAAGATCGATCTCCGGTCCGGTTACCATCAGATACGGGTAAAGCCGGAGGATGTCCCAAAGACAGCATTTCGCTCGAGGTACGGGCACTACGAGTACTTGGTGATCCCGTTTGGACTCACCAATGCACCCGCAGTGTTTATGGACTACATGAACAGGATTTTCCAGCCGTACCTGGATCAGTTTGTGATCGTCTTCATTGACGACATCTTGATCTACTCCAAGACGGAGGAGGAGCATACTGAGCACTTGAAGATTGTGTTGCAAGTGCTAAAAGAGAAAAAGCTCTATGCGAAGCCGTCAAAATGTGAGTTTTGGCTCAAGGCGGTGAAATTTCTGGGTCATGTGATTTCAGCTAATGGAGTTGCAGTTGATCCTAACAAGATTGAGGCCGTGATGGACTGGGAGAGGCCCAAGACGGTTACAGAAGTGAGAAGCTTCTTGGGTTTGGCCGGGTACTATCGGAGGTTCATAGAAGGATTCTCCAAGATGGTGCTACCGATGACTCGCCTTACCCGGAAGGAGACTCCATTCGTGTGGACACATGAGTGTGAGGAGTGTTTCCAGGAGTTGAAGGAGAGACTGACTACTGCTCCAGTGTTAGTTCTTCCTGATCCTGCGGAGCAATTCGAGTTATACTGCGATGCCTCTGGTAAAGGACTTGGCTGTGTGCTGATGCAGAAAGGGAAAGCGGTGGCTTACGCTTCAAGACAGTTGAAACCTCATGAGGAGAACTACCCGACTCACGACTTGGAGTTGGCAGCCATCGTTTTTGCTTTCAAGATTTGGAGGCATTACCTGTTTGGCATGAAGTTTGCTGTATTCAGTGATCACAAGAGCCTGAAGTACCTGTTTGACCAGAAGGAGCTGAACATGAGACAGCGAAGATGGATGGAGTTCTTGAAGGACTACGATTTTGAGTTGAGGTACCATCCTGGCAAGGCCAATGTGGTAGCCGATGCTTTGAGTCGGAAATCCGTGAGCTTATCCAGCCTGATGATGAACGACTACGAGGTGATCGAGAAGTTCAGAGACTTGAGAGTGAACTCCTTGTTTGGGGGTGCACTGCTTGAGATGGAAACAGCAGAAGTGATTAACGAGCTGATGGAAAAGATCAAAGAGGCGCAAGTGCAAAGAGAGTGCCTCGATTATGTGAAGAACCAGGACGGTGTGTCTTGGAACGCTGACGGATTGCTGCTGTTCCAGAAGAGGATTGTTATTCCTCGAGGGCCATTGACTGAGGAGGTTATGGCAGAGGCTCATAAGGGCCGGTTCACTATCCACCCTGGTGCCACGAAAATGTACCAGGACTTAAAAAGGAATTTCTGGTGGCCGGGCATGAAGAAGGACATAGCGGTCTACGTGTCCAAATGTCTTATTTGCCAGAAAGTGAAGATCGAGCACCAGAAACCGTCTGGTAAACTTCAACCTCTGGAGATTCCGCAGTGGAAGTGGGAGAGTATTTCCATGGATTTCGTGGTGGGATTGCCTAAAACTCAGGCTGGTTGTGACTCTATCTGGGTCATAGTGGACAGATTGACCAAGTCTGCCCATTTTCTTCCAGTGAAGGTGAGCTTCACTACAGAGCAGTTGGCCAAACTATATGTCCGTGAGATCGTGAGGCTTCACGGGGTGCCCGGGAGTATCATCAGTGATAGGGACCCGAAGTTCACATCTCGGTTCTGGGAGGCGCTGCAGGAGGCTTTTGGTACGCAGTTGAGATTGAGTACCGCCTATCACCCTCAGACTGACGGACAGACTGAGCGGACCATCCAGACATTGGAGGACATGCTGAGAGCTTGCACGTTGGAGCAGGGTTCTGCATGGGATAGGTACCTTCCGTTGGTTGAATTCTCATACAACAACAGTTTTCATGCTAGTCTGGGCATGGCACCCTACGAGGCGCTGTACGGTAGGAGGTGTCGGACTCCTACTTGCTGGTCTGAGGTTGGAGATAAAGAGCTATTCGGCTTGGACTTTGTTCAAGATACTACCCTACAGATCCAGATGATCAGGGAAAAGCTGAAACAGGCGCAGAATCGTCAGAAAAGCTACTATGATGTCAAGCATCGACCTCTGGAGTTCAGTGAGGGTGAGCACGTGTTTGTGAAACTTTCACCTGTCACCGGTGTTGGACGGGCACTCGGCGTGAGGAAGTTGAGCCCGCGATTCATTGGGCCCTACCAGATCCTTGGTAGAGTAGGACCAGTTGCCTATCGACTTGCCTTACCTCCGAACCTGGCCAACATCCACGACGTGTTTCACGTGTCTCAGCTTCGGAAGTACATAGCCGATCCTTCGCACGTGGTGCAGCCGGATGATGTGGAGGTTCGGGAGAACCTAAAGACTCCCGTCGGACCACTCAAGATCCTCGATCGTGGCGAGAAGCAGTTGAGGAGCAAGATCATTCCGATGGTTAAAGTACAATGGTCAGGAAGAACTCCTGAGGAGTGTACCTGGGAGCGAGAGGACGAGCTTCTCCGACAGTATCCCGACTTTCGAGACAGGTATGTTTCTGATTTTGAGGACAAAATCCTTAAAAAGGTGGGGTGAATGTAAGAACCCACACCGCTAATTAAGGTAATTAGCGAATTAATTATGATAATTAGGAAATAATTCCATAATTGACCCTAATAATTATTAATGGGCTTAGATAATTATATTGAGTGAGTAAAAATGCTGAAAGTCGCCTTTCGGAAGAAAAGCACAGATACCGGTTCTGCTACTCGGTATAAATGCGTACCGGAAAAGTATCCCGGAAAATTATAACGAACGCATGATAATTACTAGAATATTATGTAGGACTTGTAAAACAAGTTTCAAGTCAAAATGACGTAATCTGATGCCAGAACTGATACTGGCTATGGAAAAGCGCGTACCGGAAAGGTGCTCCGAAAAATAAAATAAAAATATGACAAATCTTAGAAAAATGCGTAGGTCTAGAATCCGAAGTTTGGGATCAATATCTTTTACTTTGCGATTAAGGCTAATACTGCGCGATTAGTGACTTTGCCTATAAATAGACCCATTAAGGGCACAAAACCCTAGGTCTAAATTCTCTTCACATGAGTGTGGGCTGCAGCTTGTGTCTTGCATGCAGCCACCCTCTTCCTTGCTTGGTTGCCACCAAGTTTTCATCTTTCCTTCTTCTTTCACACTCTCCTTCTTGTAAACACTTGTGAGTGGCCTTGTGAGTGTGAGAGGTGGTAGTTTCTGAGTTGAGAAACCTGTGTGTGTGTAGTTAGTGAGCATGAGTTTGAAGCTTTAGTAATGGCTACTTTGTGGTAGTCATTGTGAGCTTCAAAGTGCCTTCTTGTGGTGCAAGAACCCACCTTGAAGTGCCATTTTCGTGCTCCTACTTAGGCTGAGTTTGAGGAACCTTGGGAGAGCTCCAAGAGCACAACTTGCCTCTGTTTTGAACTTTGGTAAGTTACCTCACTATGATCATGGGTTTAAATGCTTAAAAATGGAACCTTGATGCATGTATTGAGCTAAGTTAATAACTTAAGGGTGGGGTAGGTTAAACACACCTAGAAATGCATGTTTAAGTGCCTTTAATCGGTTAAAAAGTTGAACCTATGGATTGGATACTCACGAAATGCAGAAAATGCATTCTGTCGTGAGATATCCGGATATTGTCGGGCAGATATCCGGATATCAGTATCCGGATATGATATCCGGATATCCATATCCGGATATGGGGACAGCAACGAACCTGTTTCGGTAAAAATTCGATATCTTGAGCTACAGAGCTCCAAATCGAGTGCTGTTTGGACCTATGTGTAGCTAACACATAAGGCTATAACCCTGTAAAATTTCGTAGCCATTGGATAAGTGGTTTGATCTCAGTGTTAGTTTAAAGTCGCGTCTTGGGTGCTGGAAATTCAGTTGGCAGCAGTCACTTTGCGAAAATCATAACCGGAGTTATACAACTCCGATTGAGACATAAGATATGTCGTTGGAAAGCTTGTGAGGTCTAGTTTAACATATTAAAATCTCAGAATTTTTGGTAAAGAATTACAACTGCAGTTTTAATAAAATGGAACCTTGGGAGTGATATCTCGCGAAATGCAGAAACTGCATTCGGTCGTGAGATATCCGGATATTTGTCGAACAGATATCCGGATATTGATATCCGGATATGGGTACTGGGTATCCGGATATGGTATATCCGGATATGGTCAGTGTGATATCCGGATATGGCATATCCGGATATGTCCCTTGTGATATCCGGATATCCTGGGATTTCGCATGTAGCTGTGCTGTGTGAACAGTAAGCTATTGGGGGTTTGTGGACCCTAGATTAAGGAAGTTGAACTTCTGTAATTAATAAACTAAGTCAGAATCACATGATTAAGGGCTTATGGCTTTGTTGGAAGCCTTGAGACGTAAAACGTAAAAGAAAGGCGTAGTCTTTAAGTGGTATGCTTGTGTTGCATAAATTAATGATATATTATTGGTCCATATCAGATTGTGATACTGCTGTGTTTGGACTTGAGAGGGGTTGGACTCTTGGCTTGGATAGCTAGCTTGCAAGGTAAGCTTTCGTGTCCTCGGTTTAGCCATTTTGATGTTCCACCATGTCCCATGGGGATGGGTTTATGCATGCTGTGTTACATGCTTTGATTATTTTGGAAATGCTGTTGAGCTGTTTATATGTAATGAGCTATTATGATATGCATGTGGTGTCCACCTAGACGGCAATCCTGAGTATGTAGTACATACAAGATGGAGAAGCATGTGGGTGAGGTGCAGGTAGTATCCATGTACTCATGTAGGCATAGACGTATTCCTACATTTCTCTGGCCAGTAGATTTGAAAGCACACATGACATGATTAATTGCTGCATCGCATGATTTTGGAACTTATACTGTAATACTGTTTTAGAACTTATATTACACATGTAAGTGAGCTTGGGGTGGAGACTCCTTGAGGACCCCTTGTCTTACTGAGATTTCTTGTTAGAGATCTCACCCCACATTTGGGGACGCTTATTTCAGGATCAGGTAATGTTGAGGGCTCAGGTGGCAGGAGGCCAGAGCTGAGCTGATATTCTGATGTGCTGTCGTGCTGGATTGACTGCTGTTATGTTTTCCGCTTACTTATATTTTCTGCTTTGTTTATGTTAAGTTTATGTTGAGACTATTTGTGGGCATTGTTGCCTTATTTGGTGAGCATGGGGTTTGTCCATGCCACATGATTGTTATCGTCTTTTTATGTTAATGTTGTAATTAAAGTATCAGGATTTTGACCCAGGCTACTTGTGTAGACCTGTGGCTTAGATACACACATTATATTTATTGAGACTATTTGTGGGCATTGTTGCCTTATTTGGTGAGCATGGGGTTTGTCCATGCCACATGATTGTTATCGTCTTTTTATGTTAATGTTGTAATTAAAGTATCAGGATTTTGACCCAGGCTACTTGTGTAGACCTGTGGCTTTAGATACTCACATTATGTTTATGTACGAGGTATTCAGTTAGATGTCTTGCAGTTTACATACAGGCAGTATTTTTATGGAAATGATTAAGTAATCAAGTTGGTTAAGTTAATGACGTCATAATTGAATTAAAGAAAAAGTTATTCCGCATTTTAATTAAGCGTGGCTTAATACGATAGCGTGTTAACAATCCGGGTTAACTCGGGCTGTTACACAAATCAACTAACAACATTGACAAATTGGTGTCCTGCTTTCAACACCAAGCTGATGGAAGTAATAGGCGAATGTCAATTATGGATGAGGTTGAGAAATTTGATTATTTGACTAGCCCTCAGATGGTTCACATAGGTTTGCAGTTTGGTAGGGACAGAGACTTGACGGACATCTTCATGCAATGCAGTCACGAAAAAAAAGCAAATATTGGCAGGGATGTTGGGTAACTTTGATCAATAGCTGGTTTGGTGTGACTGTTCTACTTAAGGGTATTTTGTTGTGGCTGTGCTTGTGGGGTGAATTTATGTTTTGGGCTCTTCCATGGCAGTGTGATTAAGTTTTGGTGTAACTGTATGTTAAAGCAATATTTTTTGGTGTGACTGTAGGTCCTTGTTGGATCGTCATATTTGCATTACATTGTATTTGGTGATTTTTTTGTTGGCTGTGACTGTATGTTGTTGGCTAGTGTCTGCAAACTGGTTTCATTATGGTCTTTGGCTTCTTGAAAATGGATACGGGTATTTGTGAGTGACATAATCTGCAGCAATCGAGTCATTATGCACATATATCAGGTATTACTTCTAATAAATGAGTGAGTATGTATTATGACATAGTAGTTAATCAATGGTGTTAATTTTATCTTTTTTTATCAATAGCAGGCTTAGGGTGGTTGGATTGATATACATCGTATAAGATTGACATCTCACTAAAGGCAGTTTTTGTTGTGGCATAAAAGCTCTCTGTCTTACAATCCAATGAAGGTCTCACATCCAGCATTGTTTTCAGCACTAGGTGACTTGCATGAAGATGGTGATGGTGATGAAGACAAGTATCCCACTTTGGACATAGCTGACTAGGCTTAATCTGTTATTATGCATTGTATAGTATAGGGATCCTATTATTAAGTTTAACTGTTGATTTGTAATGTTGGCACTTATATACAAGGTCACTATATGCATTTCTAAGTAATCATGTATTGGAGTAGCACAGTTAATGAATCAGTGTATGAAGTCCGGCTTCAATGGTGTTATCTATCTTTTTTCTTCAATGTATTGGATACAGGTTGATGAAAATGAGTAACCCAATCCAATGTATTGTATGGGCATTTGCATCTGTCAATCTCAAAGGGATAATTTTTGTATTCATGGATACATGTCTCTGTCAAAGGCTAATTTAAAAGAAATATTGCATACTTTTGCCTGGCTATTCTAAAATAGAGAGCTTTGGTGCAAGTTTCCCTTCCTTTTCTGAAACAATTTTATAGCCAAGTAAACATTAATGCGATGGAAAGTATTCATTGAAGTGTAAAAGCCATGAATGTGTTTGGCTTATATGGTCAGCCCTTGTGGATGGGGAATGCAATCAGAAAGCAAATTTGGACATATTCTCATAAATAATAAATAAGTTGAAAGTATATATAATATTTGATTAATTTAATTTGATTTAAAATCCTGCCTTACAGATGACTAACAGTGTTCCATATGCTTTAATTTCCACGCATATTGAGCCATTGGGAGTTGGCCAAGGTGTGCTTCTATTCACGGCCTTGTTCATTCTTTCTTGAAGATGTGACTGTAGAACTATTTATATGGATTGTTGGTACTGAAATAAGTTATAAAAGGGTGTTCTAAATCTGGCAATAGTGATCCCGCAGGTACTTCTTATTTTAAATTCCTTTCATATGTGGTTACTGTTAAATTACCTTTATTTTGTTGTTTGTTCCAACCTAGTGTTAAGCATAATCTTAATAGATATTCATTTGAACTCGGTCTACATTCTATAATTTAAAATTTTATCTTGAATTGGACATTATGTCTTTCGGTGAATAAGTGCAGCTTTATACCACTTGATAAAACTAAAAATTAATATTCAAATAATTGAGGTTGAATGAATGTCTGTTGATATCATGGGTGGCAAGAGGTCGTAAGATGTTGTAATCTGTGATCCCTTTCCCTTACTGTGAATTTGCATTAATTAAAACAAGAGTTTTTGATCTGATATTCTTTTTATTTGCATTAATCTGTGGTCCCTTTCCCTTTTTATTTGTTCAGCTCTGATATTCTTTTATGTGGATTGCTTGCATGCATGTATGGTTTAAAGAGGTTCTGCAGGTCTATCAGTAATGGAATAAGTAGAAGAGAAGATTATATTTGATAGAGAGAAGGATAATTATGCTTCATATTTTTCTTTTGTCACTTACTTTAAACAAAATTCTTTGCATTAACAATCAGCTGCATTTAACACACAAGTTTTTCCCTTTCAGGTAAAGACTTCAATTACAACATATCCATAATCAGACTTCAATTGTATTCAATACTTGCTTATATAAAAATAACAAGTTTGGCACAATATTAAGACCCTAAACAAACTATCCTAACTTTCATGGAATTGCCTGGTTGTTGTATCATAACTGCCTTCCTGGATGCTTAACTGCTTGGTTGCTGGGGATCATTGTGTTGTAGTGACAAAAAACAGAGTACAATCACATTGAATACACACATCCATTAAGTTCACAAAACTAAACCAGATGCCATCACATGCTTACAGACCAAAGCCTAAACCCTTAGTTTACAAGTACAAGAACCTAATAAGTTACATATACGCACACATACACAAAACATGTTCCTGACCACTAAAGAACTATTTATATATTATAAATGTTGTCATTATAATACCAAATGTTATAACGGTTATCATGAGCAAAACAGTTAATAACTTTTCATGCTTCTCATGCTTCAAACAAGTTCGGCAACACGGTTCCTCGAACCATTCAAAGAAATGACAGTCCTCCGTGGTTCGAAAGTTACGACATCCAAAAAACTGTCTTCCTGGATTCCTCTTCGTGTAGGACGTACGCAATGTAGCTGGCACTCCACAGTCGCACATCTTCACCCTCGATGGGGATAAGGAAGAAGAATGCATCGAGCTCATGCTGTCACTTGCAGCTGTTCCAAACCCACTTCCACCCATACTTCCTTCCAACAAGTGTCTACAGTATCCAAAAAGACCCGACCACTTATGCACTGACGTGTAGGTCACTGAAACAGAAAAATAGTTAATTAATTATCAACTATTAACATTTTATTACTTCATTTACAAAACAGAAGTCATATAGACACTTCACTATACACTTCACCATATAGTGAGAGTTACTTTATTGAGCTGCTAGGGAAGCCAGTTTCTCAGCTGTGGAGTGACTACAAAGCTATGAATATGACCAACTAAGTAATCATTGGGTTGCGCTAATAAGAAAATGATAATAGGACCTGTAACTGTAATAACTGAACAAAGTTAAAGGGAAAAGAGTTCGTTTTCATCATACATCAACACTACTAATTTTAAATAATTATCTCGTTATATGCCAGATTTGTTGTCTATTTTTATTCCCATTTATAAACAAACACTTTAAATATACGACAATGTATGAGACTACAATAAATGATAATTACTTGCAGTACATCACAACATTCATGTTTTGGATATGTCAAATAGTTTTACATTTCAGTTCTCTATTTCCCCAATTTTTCATATTTACCCATACATGTCTCCCACACAATCCTATAACCCACACAACATGCAACACATATCCTGCACCATAAGAACCAGAAATTTAGTACCTCAAACCAAGCAAGATGCCTCGGATGTACTCCACCGATGTGCTGGTGAAACCCTTGCGTATGGTCGCTGCTGGGAAGTCAAACCCTAATACACACGAAATTGGAACAGTGCAGAACACCCACAACTTCTATAACTTGTTCCTCTCAAAGTTCCCTTCTACCTTCAATGCAGAACACCGGAAGCTATAAAAGAAATTTGCATATGGTTCAGCTGAACTTGGGTGGACACATGGAGACAACGATGGAAAGAGTCAAGACGCAACGAAAATGGAAGACTGAGACACATTATTCATTGTGATTCGAAGGATGTAATAAAACGGAGGTGTTTTGACGAGGATAGTTTTGTAATTTTATTAAATTTTCCCATCAATATTTTATCTTCAACCAAACACACATTCAGAAATTTAATTCAATTTTCCTGGTAAAATTTTACCCAACCAAACAACTTTTTTAAAACTTTCCTATCTAACTCACTTTTCCTCCAGATCCCTAGTATTTACATTTCCCTAGTATTAAAAAATTTCTCCCCAACCAAACACTACCTAAGGGTGTGAATGACAACCTTCCCAGAACGAGTTTTTATTTTATTTTTGTTCCCGGGAAAAAAAATGGATAAGAATTGCGTTTGATAAAATCGGTTTATTTTTTTGTTCTCATGATAAATCGATTTATTTTTTGTGCTGGGGAACATACAAAAGAATCAAAAAAAATTTGTTTCTCGGATGTGCATGACAACCTTCCCAGAATGAGTTTTTATTTTATTTTTGTTCCCGGGAACAAAAATGGATAAGAATTGCGTTTGATAAACCCGGTTTATTTTTTTGTTCTCATGATAAATCGGTTTATTTTTTGTGCTGGGGAACATACAAAAGAATCAAAAAAATTCTGTTTCTCTCTTCCCGGGCACAGAAATAGAATCAATTTTTTCTCAAACTCTCACGACTTTGTCCCCGCTCACACCCAACACAGAACGATCACTGGCCTTCAGCCGTAACATCACCACCCATCCTTTCACCACAGAAGTTCTTCGTCTCCTTCCTTCCCTGTCTCCTGCACGTCTCTCTCTTGCACGTCTCTCTCTTGCGTTCCCAGTTGCACATCCCAGTCGCGGCATACTCTTCAATATTCCCGTGGCTTTTCTTGAAGCGTGGTAATAGAACAGAACCATCTATCATCAACGTTTCAAATCGGAATAATTGAAAGAGAACAGATATGAGATCAAATCATGTTTGACCTCTGGTTTTATACCCAATAGACACCACCGCATAGAGAGATAGGACTATTTAAATGAAGTAAATCTTAAGAACAATTCTTCAATTCTCTTGCACCAAAAATCCTATACCCAATCAGGAAACAATATACAACACTAATTTTTAATTTCGAAATAGAAATAGCGGATACCCAATTGAAAACAAAACAAGTCTATGCTCACTGTAACAGCCCGTGTTAACCCGGATTGTTAACATACTATCGTATTAAGCCACGCTTAATTAAATGTGGAATAACTTTTTCTTTAATTCAATTATGACGTCATTAACCTTAGCCAACTGGATTACTTAATCATTTTCATAAAATACTGCCTGTATGTAAATTGCAAGACAACTAACTGAAATACCTCATATATAACAAATAAGTGAGTATCTAAGTCACAGGACTACAACACATAGCCTGGACCAAAATCCTGATACTTTAATACAACAGTAACTAACAGAAAACATAACAAGTCTATGTGGCATGGACAAACCCCATGCTCACCAAATAAGGCAACAATGCCCAATATCAGTCTCAACATAATAATAACGGAAAACATAAACAACAGTCAAATAATCAGCATCCAACATGTCAGCATAACACAGATAAGTCTAACTCAACCCTGGTCTCCTGCCACCTGAGCCTTCAACATTACCTGGACCTGAAATAAGCGTCCCCAAACGTGGGGTGAGATCTCTAAACAAGAAATCTCAGTAAGGCAAGGGGTCCTCAAGGATCTTCCACCCCAAGCTCACTTACATGTGCAATATAAGTTCAAAAACAATATTTACAATATTAGTTCCAAAACTATGCAGTGCAACATATATTCATGCCATGTGTGTTATTACAATCTACTGGCCAGAGAAATGCAGGAATACGTCTATACCCACATAAGTACTAGGAACACCGCTTGCACCTCACCCACAGCCTCACCATCTTGTATGTACCACATACTCAGGCTTACCGTATAGGTGGACATCACATGCATATCATAAAAGCACATTGCATATAATAGCTCAACAGCATTTCCAAAACATCAAAGCACGTAACACAGCATGCATAAACCATCTCCCCATGGGACATGGTGGAACCACAACATAGCTAAACCGAGGACACGAAAGCTTACCTTGCAAGCTAGCTATCCAAGCCAAAAGTCCAACCACTCTCAAGTCCAAACACAGCAGTATCACAATTTGTTATGGACCAATAATATATCATCAATTATGCATCACAAGCATACAACTTAAAGACTACGCCTTTCCTTTACGTTTTACATCTTAAGGCTTCCAACAAAAGCCACAAGCCCTTAATCATATGATTCTGACATAGTTCATTAATTACATAAGTTCAACTTCCGTAATCTAGGGTCCACAAACCCCCAATAGCTTACTGTTCACACAACACAGCTACTGTTCTGCGAAATCCCAGAATATCCGGATATGCAAGGGATATATCCGGATATGCAATATCCGGATATCATACTGACCATATCCGGATATACCACATCCGGATATCCAGATCCCACATCCGAATATGAATATCCGGATACCATATCCGGATATTGATATCCGGATATCTGTTCGAAAAATATCCGAATATCTCACGAAAGAATGCAGTTTCTGCATTTCGTGAATATCCATTCCAAATATCCAACTTTTAACCGATTATAGGCACTAAAACATGCATTTCTAGGTGTGTTTAACCTTCCTCACCCTTAAGTTATCAACTTAGTTACATACATGCCTCAAGGTTCCATTTTTAAGCATTTAAACTTATGATCATGGTTGGTATAACTTACCAAAGTTCAAAACTCAGCAAGAAAGCCCTTGGAGCTCACCAACAGCTCCCAAAACTCAGCCTTAACCAGGTACACGAAAATAGCACCACAAGGTTGGTTCTTGCCCCACAAAGGTCACCACTTGGACCTCAAGATGTCATGATCATGACTCACCACACTCAACACTCCAAACCAGGCCTATAAACTCAACTCACAGAGGCTGAGTGTGCAGCAAATGTAGCCTCACACTCTCACAACCCACCCCACCAATTGTTTGAAAGAAGAAAGTGTGAAGAACTCAAGGAAAGGAGGCGACTTGAAGGTTTTTCCCAAGCAAGGTGGCTAAGGAGAAGGGTGGCAGCAAAGGAGGCACAAGCTGCAGCAAAACTCACGTAGAGTGAAAGGAGACCTACGGTTTTGTGCCATAATAGGTGCATATATAGCCAATTTCACTTAAACGCGCATTATTAGCCTTAATAGCAACGCAAAAGATTTTGATCCCAAAATTTGGAATCTAAACCTACACATTTTTCTAAGATTTTTCATATTTTTATTTTATTTTTCGGAGTACCTTTTCGGTACGCGCTTTTCCATAGCCAGTATCAGTTCTGGCATCAGATCACATTATTTTGACTTGAAACTTGTTTTACAAGTCCTCCATAATATTCTAGTGATTATAATGCACTCGTTATAATTTTCTGGGATACTTTTCTGGTACGCATTTATACCGGGTAGCAGAATCGGTATCTGCACTTTTCTTCCGAAAAGCGACTTTCAGCATTCTTACCCACTAATTATAATTATTAAAGCCTCATAATAATTATTAGGGTCAATTATGGAATCATTTCCTAATTATCATAATTAATTCATTATTTACCTTAATTAGCGGTGCGGGTTCTTACATTCACCCCACCTTTTTAAGGATTTTTTCCTCAAAATCAGGAACATACTTGTCTCGGAAGTCGGGATAATGCCGAAGAAGCTCATCCTCTCGCTCCCATGTGCACTCCTCGGGACTACGCCCAGTCCACTGCACTTTGACCATCGGAATAGTCTTGCTTCTAAGGTGCTTCTCGCCTCGATCAAGAATCTTGAGTGGTCCGACGGGAGTCTTTAGGTTCTCCCGAACCTCCCCATCATCCGGTTGCACCACGTACGAAGGGTCTGCTATGTACCTCCGAAGCTGAGACACGTGAAACACGTCATGGATGTTGGCTAGGTTCGGAGGTAAGGCAAGTCGATAGGCAACGGGTCCTACTCTACCAAGGATCTGGTAGGGCCCAATAAACCGCGGGCTCAACTTCCTCACTTCGAGTGCCCGTCCAACACCGGTGACAGGTGAAAGTCTCACAAACACGTGCTCACCCTCACTAAACTCTAGTGGATGATGTTTGACATCATAGTAGCTCTTCTGGCGATTCTGCGCCTGCTTCAATTTTTCCCTGATCATCTGGATCTGCTGGGTAATATCTTGGACAAAGTCCAAGCCAAATAGCTCTTTATCTCCAATCTCAGACAAACAAGTAGGAATCCGACACCTCCTACCATATAGCGCCTCGTAGGGTGCCATGCCCAGACTAACATGAAAACTGTTGTTGTACGAGAATTCTACCAACAGAAGGTACCTATCCCATGTTGAACCCTGCTCCAACGTGCAAGCCCTCAGCATGTCCTCCAATTTCTGGATGGTCCGCTCAGTCTGTCCGTCAATCTGAGGGTGATAGGCGGTACTCAATCTCAGCTATGTACCAAAAGCCTCCTGCAGCGCTTCCCAGAACCGAGATGTGAACTTCGGGTCCCTATCACTGATGATACTCTCGGGCACCCCGTGAAGCCTCACAATCTCGCGGACATATAGCTTGGCCAACTGCTCTGTAGTGAAGCTCACCTTCATTGGAAGAAAATGGGCAGACTTGGTCAATCTGTCTACAATGACCCAGATATCACAACCAGCCTGAGTCTTAGGCAATCCCACCACGAAGTCCATGGAAATACTCTCCCACTTCCACTGTGGAATCTCAAGAGGTTGAAGTTTACCAGACGGTTTCTGGTGCTCAATCTTCACCTTCTGACATATAAGGCACTTGGACACGTACACCGCTATGTCCTTCTTCATGCCCGGCCACCAAAAATTTATCTTTAAGTCCTGGTACATTTTTGTAGCACCAGGGTGGATATCAAACTGGCCCTTATGATCCTCTGCCATAACCTCCTCAGTTAATGGCCCTCGAGAGATAACAACCCTCTTCTGAAACAGCAGCAAACCATCCCCGTTCCAAGACACACCGTCCTGTTCTTCAAATAATCAAGGCACTCTCTTTGCACTTGTGCCTCTTTAATCTTTTTTCATCAGCTCATTAATCACTTTTGTTGTTTCCAACTCAAGTAGTGCGCCCCCAAACAAGGAGTTCACTCTCAAGTCTCTGAACTTTTCGATCACCTCATAGTCGTTCATCATCAAGCTGGATAAGCTCACGGATTTCCGACTCAAAGCATCGGCTATCACATTGGCCTTGCCAGGATGATACTTCAACTCAAAGTCGTAGTTCTTCAAGAACTCCATCCATATCTGTTGTCTCATGTTCAACTCCTTTTGGTCAAACAGATATTTCAGACTCTTGTGGTCACTGAATACAGCAAACTTCATGCCAAACAGGTAATGCCTCCAAATCTTGAAAGCAAAAATAATAGCTGCCAACTCCAAGTCGTGAGTCGGGTAGTTCTCCTCATGAGGTTTCAACTGTCTTGAAGCATAGGCAACAGCTTTTCCTTTCTGCATTAACACATAGCCCAGTCCCTTACCAGAGGCATCGCAATATAACTCAAACTGCTCCGCAGGATCAGGAAGGACTAACACAGGAGCAGTAGTCAGTCTCTCCTTCAACTCCTGGAAGCACTCCTCACACTCATGTGTCCACACGAATGGAGTCTCCTTTCGGGTAAGGCGAGTCACCGGTAGCACCATCTTGGAGAATCCCTCTATGAACCTCCTGTAGTATCCTGCCAAACCCAAGAAGCTTCTCACTTCTGTAACCGTCTTGGGCCTCTCCCAATCCATCACGGCCTCAATCTTGTTAGGATCAACTGCAACTCCATCAGCGGAAATCACATGACCCAGAAATTTCACCGCCTTGAGCCAAAACTCACATTTTGATGGCTTAGCATATAGCTTTTTCTCTTTCAACACTCGCAAAATAATCTTCAAGTGCTCAGTATGCTCCTCCTCTGTCTTGGAGTAAATCAAGATGTCGTCAATGAAGACGATCACAAACTGATCCAGGTACGGCTGGAAGATCCTGTTCATGTAGTCCATGAACACTGCGGGTGCATTGGTGAGTCCAAACGGGATCACCAAGTACTCATAATGCCCGTACCTCGAGCGAAACACTGTCTTTGGGACATCCTCCGGCTTTACTCGTATCTGATGGTAACCGGATCGGAGATCAATCTTGGAATATACGCAAGCACCCCTGAGCTGATCCAATAAATCATCAATGCGTGGGAAGGGATACTTGTTCTTGATTGTCACCTTGTTCAACTGTCTGTAGTCGGTGCACAACCGCATAGTCCCATCTTTCTTTTTCACAAAAATGACCGGTGCTCCCCAAGGAGACACACTCGGCCGAATGAAATCTTTCGCTGAAAGCTCCTCAATATGCTTCTTCAGCTCTGCCAACTCTGGTGGCGACATCCGGTATGGAGCCAGTTAAATAGACCCCACACCAGGCAATAAATCAATGGAGAACTCTATCTCCCTCCGCGGTGGAAACTCAGGAAACACCTCGAGGAATTCCCTCACCACAGGAATGCCAGTGAGATCCTCCTGTGTCCCACTCACCAAACCTCCCAACATAACATAGCCAAATTCCCCTGCTCTCAAGGCCCTCCTCTCCTGCAGGACTGAAATGAACGGTGAGGAACTGGCTGTGGACCCACCCGGAGACATCACCACTCTCTTGGCACAACAATCAATCAATGCACAGTTTCTGGACAGACAATCCATGCCCAGAATAATCTCCAAGTTGGCCATCCGCAACCCTATCAGATCTACCGAGAAGTCACGACCATCCCACTGAAATGCTACATCGCGATGGACAGTGGAGGTCAAACATTTTTCTCCGGTGGCGGTGGTCACCCGCATCGGTGGAGAAAGTACATCACTGGGCAACTCAAGCCCCACAGCAATAGGGGTAGCAACAAATGAATGCGTTGCCCCGGAATCAAAAAGCACATCAACAGCTGAACCACCAATGGTAACAGTACCTCTGACCAGGTTCGGAGCTCTGTCTGACTGTTGACGATCTAGGGTGTACACACGCCCAGTAGTAGGTGGCACGAATGGTGCCCCTGTAGGAACCATCTGTAAAGGCACTTCCTGCACTACAACAACTCTCGTCGTCGGGCAATCTCTGGAATAGTGGCCCTCCTTGCCACACTGGAAACATATCAACTGGCCGGTAGCACACGGTCCAAAATGTGACTTCCGGCATCCCGAGCATCTGGGAGCAGGAAGTCTCGCTGTGTTCCCCTGAGTATAAGTCTTCTTAAACTGGTTTGGCGCTTGCTTAGCCGCCAACTGTTTGCCTTTACCCTTGTTCCCAAACTTCATGTCTTTCCAGGAAGCGGAACCACCAGTACCCTGTGGCACCTCAATCTTGGCCTTCTTGGCCTGACTCGCACTGCAGTATTCCTCAATATCACGGCACTGCTGTACCAAAGCCCCGAAGTCTCTCGAAGCAGAACCAGCAATGTCCTCATTAAGTCCCTTCCGGAACTTAGCAGCTAAAAAGATGGGAGTCGGCCTCGCCATACGAAAATGAACAAACTTAACAAGCTCATTAAACTTGGCCAGTACTCGTCCACAGACAACGAGCCCTGCACCAACCGGTCAAACTCTCCCTGCTTCCTCTCCTGAGCGTCATAAGGAAAGTACTGACTCAGAAAGTAATCCTCAAAGAATGGCCATGTCATCACATGCCCCTGCATCTCGAACACCTGTGAGGAGTTCGTCCACCACTCATGGGCATCGCCCTCCAGCATGTATGTGGCGAACATCAGCTTCTGCGGATTAGTGCACTGCATCACCCTGAATATCTTGTCCAGGGCCTGAAGCCATCTAGCAGCAGCAATGGGGTCGTAGGACCCATCAAACGTAGGTGGCTTATGCTTGCGGAAAGCATTCAGCCAGCGGTCGATTTCATCTCGATCCTCAGCAAATACGGGAATGGTTTGTAGAGCCCCCGTCAAATGGCTACCCTCACCCATCTGACTTTGGGTGTCCTCCTGTTGACTAGGTGGAGGTGGAGGCGGTGGCGATGGTGGTGGAGGTGGTGGAGGACACTGGCCAGCAGCAGGACCAGCCCTCATCTCCTCCAACATGACCCTCATCATAGTCATGTTGGCCATCTGGTTCTCCTCCAGAACCTCAGCGGTGGCTCTCCTGTTCGCCTTTCTGATGGCGTCCAGCATAGCCTGATTTGCCAACCTCGTGGCCTCCTAGTCGGCTAGTCGGGCCGCCTGCATCTCAGCTAATGCAGTCAGGATAGGATCCGGTTGATCCTCGCTCTTACTCGGGTTCCTCCTTGGTGGCACCATGACTCTGCACAAGTTACACAAAGACTGAGTTGATCAGGCCCAGCCATGTGGTCACATATGCATTATCATAATACACACCAATCAGAGAGAACACAAAGTAGACACGCGACGAACATCCTATGTTATTGCAATACATACAGGCTTTTCCCTAGAAAGTGCTCTGATACCATAAAATGTAACAGCCCGTGTTAACCCGGATTGTTAACATACTATCCTATTAAGCCACGCTTAATTAAATGCAGAATAACTTTTTCTTTAATTCAATTATAACGTCATTAACCTTAGCCAACTTGATTACTTAATCATTTTCATAAAATACTGCCTGTATGTAAATTGCAAGACAACTAACTGAAATACCTCATATATAATAAATAAGTGAGTATCTAAGTCACAGGACTACAACACATAGCCTGGACCAAAATCCTGATACTTTAATACAACTGTAACTAACAGAAAACATAACAAGTCTATGTGGCATGGAAAAACCCCATGCTCACCAAATAAGGCAACAATGCCCAATATCAGTCTCAACATAATAATAACGGAAAACATAAACAGCAGTCAAATAATCAGTATCCAACATGTCAGCATAACACAGATAAGTCTAACTCAACTCTGGCCTCCTGCCACCTGAGCCCTCAACATTACCTGGACCTGAAATAAGCGTCCCCAAACGTGGGGTGAGATCTCTAAACAAGAAATCTCAGTAAGGCAAGGGGTCCTCAAGGATCTTCCACCCCAAGCTCACTTACATGTGCAATATAAGTTCAAAAACAGTATTTACAATATTAGTTCCAAAACTATGCAGTGCAACATATATTCATGCCATGTGTGTTATTACAATCTACTGGCCAGAGAAATGCAGGAATACGTCTATACCCACATAAGTATAAGGAACACTGCTTGCACCTCACCCACAACCTCAACATCTTGTATGTACCACATACTCAGGCTTACCGTATAGGTGGACATCACATGCATATCATAAAAGCACATTGCATATAATAGCTCAACAGCATTTCCAAAACATCAAAGCACGTAACACAACATGCATAAACCATGTCCCCATGGGACATGGTGGAACCACAACATGCTAAACCGAGGACACGAAAGCTTACCTTGCAAGCTACCTATCCAAGCCAAAAGTCCAACCACTCTCAAGTCCAAACACAGCAGTATCACAATCTGTTATAGACCAATAATATATCATCAATTATGCATCACAAGCATACAACTTAAAGACTACGCCTTTCCTTTACGTTTTACGTCTTAAGGCTTCCAACAAAAGCCACAAGCCCTTAATCATATGATTCTGACTTAGTTCATTAATTACAGAAGTTCAACTTCCGTAATCTAGGGTCCACAAACCCCCAATTGCTTACTGTTCACACAACACAGCTACTGTTCTGTGAAATCCCAGAATATCCGGATATGCAAGGGACATATCCGAATATGCAATATCCGGATATCACACTGACCATATCCGGATATGCCATATCCAGATATACCATATCCGGATATCCAGATCCCACATCCAGATATCAATATCCGGATATCTGTTCGACAAATATCTAGATATATCACGACAGAATGCAGTTTCTACATTTCGTGAATATCCATTCCAAAGATCCATCTTTTAACCGTTTATAGGCACTAAAACATGCATTTCTAGGTGTGTTTAACCTTCCCCACCCTTAAGTTATCAACTTAGTTACATACATGCCTCAAGGTTCCATTTTTAAGCATTTAAACTTATGATCATGGTTGGTATAACTTACCAAAGTTCAAAACTCAGCAAGAAAGCCCTTGGAGCTCACCAACAGCTCCCAAAACTCAGCCTTAACCAGGTACACGAAAATAGGACCACAAGGTTGGTTCTTGCCCCACAAAGGTCACCACTTGGACCTCAAAATGTCATGATCATGACTCACCACACTCAACACTCCAAACCAGCCCTCAAAACTCAACTCACAGAGGCTGAGTGTGCAGCAAATGTAGCCTCACACTCTCACAACCCACCCCACCAAGTGTTTGCAAGAAGAAAGTGTGAAGAACTCAATGAAAGGAGGTGACTTGAAGGTTTTTCCCAAGCAAGGTGGCTAAGGAGAAGGGTGGCAACAAAGGAGGCACAAGCTGCAACAAAACTCACGTAGAGTGAAAGGAGACCTAGGGTTTTGTGCCATAATAGGTACATATTGATGTGCCTATGGCAAGTGTGGTTTTTCTGTGTTAAAATTGATAAGAATAGAGTCATTATAGAGCAATTTAAATACATATTTGCTAATTATATTGATTCTTTGTATGTCAATAATATTCACCTTTTAGTTGTATTTTTACAGGAAAAAGAAGTGAAAATTATAAAAAGCCTGTTAACACAATTCCACACAGATGCCAAGAAATACAAGTTCCAGAAGCATGGCACAAACCGGCACCACACGGCGCACACCTGTGCCAGTTTCCTGATTAACTGCGGTACTTTGGAGGTGGCGCCAGCTGGCGCTGCTATGGCGCCAACCGGCGCCAAAGTATAACAAAATGGAATTTCCCCAGTAGCTTGGCGCTACTTGGCGCCAAAATGGAGCCAAGTAGCGCCACTTTAATAGGAACAAATTGGAATGGCGCCTAGTGGCGCCATTATGGCGTCTACCGGCGCCGTTTCACGAACATTTTCAGGCAGTAGCGTGGCGCTGACTTGCGCCAACCCGGCGCCAACTGGCACCGGTTTGCAGGACGGATCTCCGTGTTTTTTGAGGGGCATTTTTGGAATGAAAAAAATATATTATAAAAAGGACTTTTGTGGATTAGGTCAGCAGACTGACATTGGGACAGATTCTGAAGTTTGGAGACACACAGAAGAGGCATATCTGGAGAGGCAGGGAGGAGAGACTGGAGGCGTTCTTCATTCTTCATCTCTTTTCTAGTATTTCTTTATCTTCTATTTAATTTTATGTTGAATTTTAGATCAGCGATCATGATGTTGATCGGCTAGATCATCTTTATTGTAGTCAGGGTCACGATCCATATGTGAACCCTTGACACGAAGGATTGATTTGTGGTTTTTAATTTATATAATTATCTTTATCTTTACTCTGTGCGAATTTTATATTCCCTTTGTTAGAGTTGATCAATCTGATAGTTGGGGATATTCTGATGATCAAAACCCTAGATAGGAATATTGGGGTTTTGATCTCGAAAGGGGGTAAGATAACAATATGTATGCGTGCTAGGAATAGACGTGTATATGATTGCAGATGCTTAAATTATCGTGCCCATTGCTTGATCCCATGAGAAACATTGCAAGGAATTGGGATTTCTCATACGATTAAAGGGTTAACACTGCAAGGAATTGAGGGTTAACTATTAACTCTTTTTAGAGGATAATTTATCTGAGTGATTATTTAAATAATTATTGTAAATCAATCCGAAGTAAAAAGCGATGATCATTTGGTGAATGAACCCTGGCTACAATGCTTTTCTCATATTTTTCAAAAATCAATTTTCAATTTTATTTTTATTTTTCAATCTAAAAACACAAAAACAAGTCTTTTATTTTCAAAATTCAATTTCCATCAAATTGACAATATTTGTCAAAAACCCTTTTGGAAATCGTCCATTCTTAAAGGAAAAAGTTTTAATTGATATTAGATCTTAATTCCTGTGGAGACAAACTTTATTTATCATTTTATTACTTGTGCGATCGGTATACTTGCCGGAGAGCATCACATATATTATATATAGCCAAATTCACTTAAACGCGCAGTATTAGCCTTAATAGCAACGCAAAAGACTTTGATCCCAAACTTTGGAATCTAAACCTACACATTTTTCTAAGATTTTTCATATTTTTATTTTATTTTTCGGAGTACCTTTCCGGTACGCGCTTTTCCATAGCCAGTATCAGTTCTGGCATCAGATCACATTATTTTGACTTGAAACTTGTTTTACAAGTCCTCCATAATATTCTAGTAATTATAATGCACTCGTTATAATTTTCCGGGATACTTTTATGGTACGCATTTATACCGGGTAGCAGAACCGGTATCTGCACTTTTCTTCCGAAAAGCGACTTTCAGCATTCTTACCCACTAATTATAATTATTAAAGCCTCATAATAATTATTGGGGTCAATTATGGAATCATTTCCTAATTATCATAATTAATTCATTAATTACCTTAATTAACGGTGCAGGTTCTTACACTCACTACAAGATGAATTGTGAAACAAAATGATATGTTAAAACTATGATATTAAAAAATAAAATGGTCAAGGGAATGAGAAACAACAAAAATATGAATTGTGAAGATGACTGAAAAATAATAGTTAAAACTATATATTAGCATTTGTCGTAAAAAAAACGATATAATAAAATATTAGATAATTTTTTAAAATATAAAATTTGACATTTCGGTTAAAATCTATTGCATTTGCTATTTTATACAGTTGATGAAATCTATAAATAAAAGTAAAGAAATAGAGATTTGGGAAAAGTATCTCTCCAGCTGAAGATAAAGTTATCTCCGGTGAGCTTAAAACGATATCGTTTTGGGTTATAAGATTAAAATATTATAATGATAAAGACTAATATAACCTTGCAATACGTTAGAATTACAAAAACACATTCATTTCTGTCTCAAAACGATGTCATTTTGGGCTCACTGGAGATAACTTTATCTCCAGTGACTTGAGAGATCCTTTACCCAAAAGATTTTTATTGTGTTATCAAACATAATTCTAATTCTCGGAATAAAAAAAATTGTGTTATCAAACGTAATTTTGATTCTCAGAATTGTTACAAAGCACAGAAATAGAAAAGAATCATTTCTTTTCAGAAATAGTGCCAGGAATCAGAATGATTGTCATGCGCAGCTAAACCCTCTAAAACACTCATTCTTTCTAAAATTAAAGTTCCCCCAATTTTGGGGGTTTGAGGGGGGAAATATTAAAAATTACTTATTTACCCTTAGCATTAAAATGTAAAAACTACATAAATGTGAATCATTTTTAAACATGACATTATTAGAAAAGTCTCAAATACCGACAAAATTTATCGACGAAAAATATTTCGTCAAAAATAGTGATGAAATTTTTGATGAAAATCATATACGTCAAACTAAAGACGAAACAAGAATTTGTCATAATCACTGACATGAATTTTTTACCGGAAAGTTTCGACGTAAAACAATTACGTTTAAATCTTTTACGGAAAATATTTCCTTCAAAATTTTCCGCAAAAGATTTCGACGAAAAATATTTCCATCAAAATTTGAGACTAAAGAAATTTCTGCAAAAAAATTTGACAAAATTTTTTTGTCAAAATTATTTACAGAATCTAAATTTCGTCAACATATTTAATAAAAAACATATTCATCGAAATTTTGGATTAAAAATATTTCCATCAAAATTTTCAATGAAACACATTTCCATCGAAAACTTTTGCCGTAAAAAAATTTCATCAAAATTCTTTACAGAATTTACATTCCGTCAAAAGTTTTCGACGGAAATATTTTCGCTAAACTTTTTGACCAAAATTTTTCGTCGAATATTTAAGGAAACACATTTCCAATGAAAATTTTCGACGAAAAATATTTTTGTCAAATTTTTTGATAAACAATATTTCCATCAAAATTTTCAACGGAACACATTTCTGTCAAAAAAATTCAACAGAAAATTTTTCCGTAAAAAAATTTGACAAAAAATATTTTGATTAAAATGTTTGATGGAAAAAATATTCTATCAAAATTCTTTACAGAATCTAAATTTCGTCGAAAGTTTCGAATGAAACATTTCCCTCAAAATTTTTGACACAACAATTTCCCTCAAAATTTTCATCAGAACACATTTCCATCGAAATTTTGAATGAAAAACATTCCGTCAAAATTTTTGACGAAATATTTTTTTTCTTTTAAAGCATTTCATGGAGGAAATTATTTTCGTCAAAAATTTTGACAAAAACTAAATTTCGATAGAAAATTTATTTTTGTAAAAATTTTCATCGAAGAAAAATTTCCGTCACTTTTCGACGAAGAGTATTATGACGAAAAAAAATTTGTGACAATTTTTGTGGCTTGCAGCGTAGAAACTTCATAAAAAATATGATCTTTTTTAATATTGTGAAAAGTACATAAATAATTTTGTTAGAAATTTTAAATTTAATTTAGTTTGTAAAATATAATAATTATATTAATTTTAAAAAGGAAAATGGCAAAAATATCTCATTAACCCTCCGTTTTCCTCCCTTACCATTTTTTAACTCCCAAACAAGGGAAGAAAATACCCTCCAATTTCCTTCCCTTCCTTCCCCTCCCTTCCCCCTTGAATATCCTTCATTCTCTTCCCTCCAAACTCCCAAACAAAACCTAAGTGACAGCTGCAAGATTACTATATCGCCTTCTTTTATAGGTAAGGAAAATATCTATTATTAACAAGTTGTATCGATTTTGAGATCTGAATATGCAATTATGTTTAAAATTTGGTAGGGAAAACTTTGCGACACTTATAATCCTTCTTGCCTCAAATCGAATTAATCGGATGAACTTTCCCTTATGGTCCTTCTCTCTTTGAATCGGATTAATTGGATAACCGATGAAGAAATCCAAACATAATGATTAAGGAAAATATCCGATAAATGCAAACTTATTTAACTTAACAATAACCTACATGTGTAATTTCCTAAAACATAATCTGCTTGCTTGGATTAAGAATCTTTAATTGGGAGGGTTGGAAAGGGGATATCAAAGAGGCAAAAGTATTTGCTCCAACTCAAGTGAGTGTGTCTAGGAATTAATTAATAGGTTGGATTATGAAAAAGTAAATGTAAGTTAATTTCACATAGATTTTCTTCACATTATCCTACCTAGGGAATGATTAACCATTAATTTTGTTGAAGAAAAAGGAGAGAGAATATATGTAATTGTTTGGTGTAATGTATAAAGCCTGATAGTATAAGTTTATACTATACGTTATGACATTTTCAGTTATTTGATGTGACCATCGTATAGTATAAGCTTATACAGCAATATCCCCTTATACATCAAAATGATGTATAACTTAATCAAGCCTAGGAGTGGTGGATTATGCATGATAAGAGGTTGATGTATTAATATTGCTTACAAGTACAATTCCCAAGAACTAATATATCATTTCAATATTTATATATTAAAATACTTTTTTTTGATATATTAAATTTTAAAATATTGAAGGATATTATTTTATACAATACCATACCAAATACCATACCAAATGTTGGATAGTATTAAAATTTAATCAGGTCTTATACAATCAGATCTTATACTATCATGTTTTATACTATTACGCACCAAACATGCCTAACTAACATTACTATTGTTAAAATGTGCTAGAAAATGGTCCTCCACTGTCATTGAGACGGTTGTACCTAATTTTATTACCCAATAATTTAAACAGTAACGGATAAAAAAAAGTAGATAATACAAGATGGAATAAAAGAAGAAAAATAAGCTTACCAATATATATATATATATATATATATATATATGTGAGAATGCTACTCTCATTTTATATGAGAATAATTCTCTCATGTTATAAAAAGAAGTTATCTGGGACCCATCATTAAAGGATAAAAAAGAAGAAAAAAAATAGGTGAAATTTTCAATGTGAGATAATATGAGATAATTACCTCATGGAAAATGAGAATAATATTTCTCATATATATATATATATATATATATTCTTCTAACATTATTATTACATTAGTCATGCACTAATGATGCACTTACCCAAGTAGCATTTAGAAGTAATAAGAGGACTAAAAGTTAGAAACAGTAGTAATAGACTAATGGTGATAATACAGACAAGAGGAGCAAGAGTTGTCAAAGATGTACTTCCACGCATCATGTTTCAAGCATCTTATACTAAGCAAACACTTCAGCCTATGAATGGATAATTGCCTTTGCAACACTCTTCATTCACGCATCATGTTTCAAGCATCTTATACTAAGCAAACACTTCAGCCTATGAATGGATAATTGCCTTTGCAACACTCTTCATTCATCGGAATCACTGGCGGACCTAAAAAATTTTATTTATGTCTGCACATTTAGTGATGGGAGATTCGGAGGCAGCGCCCCTAATTTTTTTAAATGTATTAAAAAATAAAAAAAATAAAAACATGAAAAGAGAAAAAAAATTCAACTTAATATAAAAAATAGTAATCAAGAGTCTTATAAAGGTGATTTTTCTATTGTTATTTTTTTCTATTCTCAGTACTCAGAATTTTGAGACATACAGTTATAAATAATAATTATATGCAAAATAATCTTACCTTATTTTTTTTATTGTTTTGATATAAAAATAATTAATGAGTTTTATATTTCTCATGTTAAATGAGAATTAAAATCTCATGTTATAGAGATAAAAAATATGTGGGACCCATGTGTTAAAAAAAAATTAGATGTAGGTCCCATGTCAGCACGAAAATCAAAGAGTGTGTATGAAAGTTTGAATTCTCATGTTAAATGAGAAATATAAAACCCATAATTAATTATGGGGTTTATTTTTCTCATGTTGCATAAGAAAACAAACCCTTCCTACACTCACCATTAAAAGGTGTGCCACTCAATTTTTAATTTTTGTTTTTTTAAATAGATGGGTCTCACACTTCATGTATCTATAACATTAGATTTGAATTCTCCTATGATAAAAGATTTATTTTTCCCATTAATTATATTTAATAAACATTCCGCTGGTTCAAAAAATATTCACAAAATAGAAAGCCTATCTTATGCACTATAATGGGCAAGTTAACACTGCTGAATAATAAATTCAATGCTTCACATCATTCCACAGGGTAATCTAATGCCTTACTAGTTTTTTTTTTCTTCAAATTTGTGTCTGCAGACACATGCAACAAAGTGGAAAAAAGTGACACCGGTATCAAATTTTAAATTTGACATCTCATCTGAGAGCCGTTAGAAAAAAAAAGATCAACGACTCTGATTTGTAATATATATATATATAGGGGAAAAAGTTTCCGATGTTATTTTAGATAACTTTCTAATGTTTATCGAAACGACGTCGTTTTGAGGTTGAAAATTAAAAAATTATAATGATAAAGACTATTATAACCTTGAAATAAATTAAAATTACAAAAACAACATGATTTCCGTCCCAAAACGACGGCGTTTCAATGAACATTAGATAAAGTTATCTAAAGTAACTTTAGAAAAAACAAACCCATATATATATATATATATATATATATATATATATATATATATTTTAATTTTTTTCTAATTTTTTTATTTCTGCACCCAGGAATGTAGAATTCAAAAAAATAAGCTGTTTTTTCTTTCTATTTTTTTCCTCAGCTGCCAATTCATTCACTGGAATAAAAAATAAATTTGTTTTTATCAAACATAATTTTTAATCATTCTATTCCCAAATCAAAAGTAGAGGGAAAAAATGTTATTGAAATATTATCACGGTTACAACTAACAAACATATAGAAATAATTGCATGCCATACCTGAAATTCGTTATAGAATTTGTAGAAAGAGTTTTGGGAGGGGGCACCCATAATTTCTCATATATAGTCCATGGGCCTAAAGATACAGTGGTCTCATGTGAAACTCATTATCCCTATAATAACAATTATGTTACATGAACAAGGTTCTATCATGCAACGCTATCGACCAGTGTTTTAAAATCCGACTCGAACCGGCCGGGTCGACCCGGGACTCGGTGACCCGGTGGGTTCCCCGATCCGAGTGGGTAGTTGAACCACTTTTGCAGTCAACCCGGATTGGACCGGTTGACCCGGCCAAAACCCGCCGACTCGGTGACCCGGTTGACCCGGGTTAGACCGGTTATTCAATTTTTTTTTTTGGTAAATTCTTTTTTTGTTGATAAGAACTCTTGAATTAAATCATATTCATATTTTATGATGAATATGATTAAAAGTAAGTGAAAATAATAAAGTATTTTAGATTAATGCAGTTCGTTTATGTAATTTAGTTGCATCTTATAATGATCTCATGAAGTTAAGTGGTGATAAACACTGATGGTCTCATGATCTCATCTCAACGGTGGACACTTTTTTCTTAGTATATATTTCATGCATACTATTTGTTATCATGATTTAATTTATCCGTATCATGTCAAGCACAAATGGTACATTTAACTTATATTGCAGTTTGCTTACCCTAAAAAAACTTATATTGCGATTTTAATCCAATATTATGATATGGTCTAGAGCTAGAAGCTTAGAAGTATATAATATTTGCTATCATTGAAAATCAAATTATTTTATGAAGCTCATTGATAGTTTTCTTATGTGAATTTTTATTAATATAAGTAATATTTTTATATTTTTAATATGTGAACAGTAAATCCGGTTCAACCCGGTTGAACCCGGTCAAACCAATGACCCAGTACCTCGACCGGTTCGATAACCGGTCCGAGTTTTAAAACACTGCTATCGACAAAATAAAATTATTGAATATAATATCTTTTTTAATTTCTTTATTATTATTTTACTTGTCGTTTTCTGTTGCAAGAAAAAAAAATTCTTGCTACAACACGACGTCACGAAAGCTATATATATATATATATATATATATATATATATATATATATATATATATATATATATATATATATATATGGTTAAAGTGTGTGTCATTTTAAATGATGTGAAATTATGTTATTTTAAGAGTGAGAAAGAGATAGATAAAGGAGGTGAGAGAGCTGACAAAAAAAAATAAAGATGTGGATTCCACCTCTTTGTGAGAGTGAAAGGATATAAGTTGTGTCATTTAAAAAGATAAACATTTTCCCTATATATATATATATATATATATATATATATATATATATATATATATAGGAAAACATTTCTACAGCCACTTTAGATAAGCTTGTCTACAGCTATCCCTTTCTAACTAAGTATGACCGGTCATACTTAGTTATAACAATAAAGCTGTTCTTTTTTTCTCTTTCCTCAGACACTGTTGGCTGACATGGCGGAGAGAGAAAATGCAATTTTAATGTATGACCGGTCATACTTAGTTACAAAAGGATAGCTGTAGACAAGCTTATCTAAAGTGGCTATATATATATAGGTAGAATCCTTTAACACCGGTGTCAAATTTTAAATTTGATACCTCATCTGAAAGCATGTTTCCAGGCAAATCAAGAAGCGAGTTTTACAAGATGCAAGGGCCATGGGGATGATACTCATTGACAAGAATAACAAAGATGTTCCCTTTGATGCAGGTGTATTTCCATTCACAGAGGTTAGCAAAACAGATCCTTAGCTATATAAACTCTGCCAGGTATTAACAACATCAAAATTTCTAATAACTCTTATGTTTCAGGCTGCTTGATTCTTCAGCCACACTCCACAACTTCTTTTATTGATAACAAAATTTTGCATTAATATTTTCTGCCATTTTAGATCACTAGCAATTAAATATTATATGAAGCTTAACTCAATAAACATAAACTTAAGACATGATCAACATTCTTGACACCATGCATTTTACAATTTTGAGGAATTCAATTTCGAAACTATCAAAATATATTAGTGCATTGTAAAAGTAGCTTTTTTACTTGTTCTATGTACAAACAAGATGTCAGATAGTATAAAGTTAGTTGCACTCAAAACTGGTAACATAAAATGCATGGTAAATGGTGGTTGTCTAAACAGCTCTTGTATGAAGGGTTAAATAGTAAAGATAAAAAAGCACATGATACGATTATTTATTTTGTTGCCGTGATGATTGGGAAAGGTTGAAAATTAACAATCTAGCTAATATGCCAAGTCTTCCATGCCTCCATGAGAGGAAACCCACTGCATCAATTCTTCAAACAGTAGAAGTTCCTAAATATAGGCCTTCCCCAATTGTTGCATCTTTCTCATCTAGAGGTCCTTCAGGCCTTACGGAAGACATTCTCAAGGTATTTTTGTGCCCTATAGCCTTACAGGAAAAACACAGAATTATATAAGCATCACGAGGACAATTCATTCAGCATTTCTTTCACGATAACTATAGCAACTCTCTTGTCCAGCCAGATGTCATGGCTCCAGGCATTGACATTTTAGCTGCCACGATTCCCCAAAGTACTGAACCAGGAAGTGTACCAATTGGGAAAAAACCATCCTTGTTTGGCATAAAATCTGGTACATCTATGGCTTGCCCACACGTTACAGGTGCTGCAGCATTCATTAAATCAGTTCATAGAAGATGGAGTCCATCAATGATCAAGTCAGCACTAATGACAACAGGTTCAAAACCCAACATCCCTTTTGTTTCTTCAATGGATTTATACTCAAGACAGAAAAAAGATAAATAATACTTATGCTCTAATTTTTTTTTCACATTGTTCAGCAACAATATACAATAACATGAGGAAGCCTCTGACCAACAGTTCAAACTACTTTGCCAACCCACATGAAATGGGAGTTGGGGAAATTAACCCAATCAGAGCTCTCAACCCTGGTTTAATATTTGAAACAGCTGCAGAAGACTATATCCTATTCCTTTGTTATTATGGCTATCCACAGAAAAACATAAGGTCAATGTCTAAGACTAACTTCAATTGCCCAAGGAAAACCCCTGAAGATCCTATTTCCAACATTAACTACCCATCAATCTCCATAAAATCACTCAATAGACATCAAAGAGCAAAGATAGTCAGAAGAACAGTTACCAATGTGGGATCCCTAAATGCCACATATACTGCAATGGTGCATGCACCTGAGGGATTGGATGTCAAGGTCTTCCCCAATAAACTTGTTTTTGCTGAGGGTGACAAAAGCATGTCCTATGAAGTCTCATTCTACGGGAAAGAGGCCCATGGTGGATACAATTTTGGGTCTCTATCATGGCTTGATGGCCGACATTATGTTCATACAGTATTTGCAGTCAACGTTGAATAATTTGGCACACAGACATATAGATATATAAATAGGTTATATAAACATACATAAATGAACATGATATTGTCCAGGTTTAATTTTATTCCGTAGATTGGAATGATCTATTTACACTCATGGACTCCAGAACAGAAGTACTGTCCTAAGGAGGCAAATCCTTCTTAACAAGAGCCTTCAACAATTGAAACTTCATTTTGTAAGAAGATGGGGAAGATTACCTGTGATTCTTGTTATTATAGCTATTCACAGAAAAACACAAGTCTATAATGTCATGCGTAAGACTAACTTAAGCAGCCCATGGTACTCCGCTGCCGATCATATCTACAATCTAAATCATACTTATTAATCTCGGATAGTGGCGCGTACTGACTGACTCTCCAAACTGCTATAGCGCTATAGAGGGTAGCGATACAATGCTACTGTGCAAAGTGTACCTAAGTGATACATTAAATTGTACTCCACAAATATAAAACTTAAAATATGAAAATGTGACATATGGAGCGGAATGTTGGCCAGCACATAAACAACATGAGCATAAGATGGGAGTAGCAGAGATGAGGATGTTAAGGTGGATGTGTGGTTACACAAGGATGGATAAGATAAGAAATGAAGATATTCGACGAAAGATCGGAGTAGTACCGGTGGCCGAGAAGATGAGAGAACATAGATTGAGGTGGTTTGGGCACGTGATGAGAAGGCCCCTGGATGCTCCTGTAAGAACAAAAGTTTGTTACTAAGAGCTCAAAACAAAAAGAGGCAGAGGTCGGCCGAAACTTACTTGGGGGAAGGTAATAAAACAAGATTTAATAGAGTGGGATATAGATTGGCGGATGGTATGTCTTAGAACGGAATGGAGAAAAGCTATAAGTATGGTGGAGGGTTAGACCCGTTGTTATTCCTATGTTCCAGATGGTCCCTTTTTAGTCATTTTCCCTTCATTTCCTCCACTTCTTCTTGTCCCTATCTTTTTTACTTTTATTTATTTATATATACATATATATATATATATATATATATTTATTATTATTATTATTATTATTTTTATTTATTTATTTTTTATTTTATTTTAATTTTAAATTTTTAATGTTTAATTTTATTTTCAACCGTTTTACATCTTTCATGTGGGTTCATCTACCATCGACCCCAATTAATTTGGGATAAAGGTGATGTTGATGTTATTAAAATGTGACATAAAAAAAAATTTGAAGGATCTCAAACTCAAACATAAATGATTTCAAAGATTAAAATTCAAATCATAAGCAAATTAAAGGAATTAAAGTCTCAAATAATGTAACATAACAAAATAAAGTCGCAAAATTAGTCAAAATTCAAATTGCCACTTCAGTAAAATGTCAAAATGATGGAACCAGAAAAATAACATTGAAATTATAGAGATAATGGAGGTCATGCCTCTTTTACATACACTAATACGTAGAAAATAAATTCCAAGAAAGCCTCAACTCCCCCTCAAACCAAACACCTAGGCTCAAGCGTTCCCTAGAGGTCTCTCAAATTCCCACTAACCAATTCTGAATACCTGAATAATAGAAACATCACCCTAAAATTCTATATATACTAATTCTAAAATACTAATTAAAATACTAATGGGCTTGGATTATTTATTATAGGCCCATCAATACTCCCCCTTCAAAATTCACCTTGTCCTCAAGGTGAAGAAGAGGATGTTAATGAATTTCCTCCCGGGTCCCATTGCTTGTAGCACCTAGACCATATTGGAAGTTTCAAGTCCTGTTTCTTTCCATCAATCTCACCCAACCCCTCAAACCAACCATATCTGAGAATCAGTTCCACTCCCTGTAAGTCAAAGGCAAAGAAATCTTGAATCACATTGATGTTGGGAAGCTCCAACAGTATGTCCCTACATACCCCAAGTCTTTTGATGTCCATTGCCTACATCCACCATGAATTTCTTTTTTCCGTGTACTAACAGGTCGAGTTCCTTCAGCACCCCTTCAGGCATGAAGTTATGTGAAGCTCTAGTGTCCATTAGGACCACCACTTGTTGTCCTCGCGTCTTTTCCAAAAGCTGAAGCGATCTTTTGGAGGTAAGGCCCATTACGCTATGGATGTGTAGTTGCAGGTTGTTTGTTGTCATCGTCCTTTCTGATTCATTCAATATCTCTTCCATAGTCGCTTCGTTGCAGTCATTTCCCAATATCACCATGCTCAGTTGCAGGTTTGGGTAGACATGACCTGAGGAAAAAGGACCATCGTACCGCAAACACAAATGCCATCTTCACCGATCGTCCATCTTGTATTGTGTAAGTCACCGGTAACAAGAACTCCTCTCGGACGCTTGGCCGCCATTCGTGGTTGCTGCCCCCTGCTGATTTGTTGTCGCCGCTCCTGTTGTTCCTCGTCCACAACTATTAGGGCTCCCATTTGCATTGCTCGCAGCAAATGCTTGATTCTGATTGTTGTTGAGATTTTGGGTCATTTGGGCTGAGGTATTTGGCCCATTTTCCCCCACCCTTAATCCCCTATTAACAAGTGCAGTCTTTCGACCCAGCCCATTACCCATATTGGACCCAAATCCACTTCGGCCCACACCCCAATCACCCTTACTCATAACAGTAAAACACTTATTTGGACCCTCCACATTAATAATTCCATGTTGGGCTGTAGGTGTTGGCCCATTTCCCCTATAAGTGTTCCCCCCTTGTAACCCATTTCGTCCACCCATCTTTCTCAAAGCGGGTCGCCCAATATACCCGCTTACAGCCCCTGACCCGATTCGCCCAACACATGCATCTGACCTGCTTCGATCCAAAAGCGCTTCTTCTTCTTCGTTGCTCACCACTTCGTCTTCCGCGAGTTCTCCTCCTTCGGCCAGTTCTTCCTCTACAACTGCTTTCCTTTCTTGTTCTTCCTTTGTTTCTTCTTTGATCTGTTTAGCAACATCATTGTTTTGGATCTATCTTCTTCGCTGATTTGCTTTTCTTCCTCGCGATCTCCGGTGTCTTATTCTTCAACAACAGATTTTCCTTCTTTTCTTTTGCAATTTCGTCTTCATCTATGTTTCGATCTGCTTCTCCTTTTTCGTTTGCTCCGTTTGTTGCCGCTTCCTTTGCTTTTTCTGCCATTGTTGCCTCTTCTTCTTCAGCACGCTCCCTTTCTTCTTTTGCTGAGCTTCCATTTCTTTCTTCTTCTGCTTCCACCTCTGATTTCTCTTCTTGTTCCACTTTTGCTTTAGTTTCTTCCTCGATTTTTTTAAAACCTTGTGACTTCATCTGCTCGTATTCAAGTCTGTGTGTTTTCATCCACTCAATTGTTTCCCCTAATATCTTCACCATTTTTTCTAGACATTCCCTACGCTCACTGATTCCTGCCATTATTTTTATTTATTTTTTATTTTTTTTAGATCTGGACCAAAAACACTCCCTAGATCGGAAATGCTCTGATACCAAATTGATGGAACCAGAAAAATAACATTGAAATTATAGAGATGATAGAGGCCATGCCTCTTTTACATACACTAATATGCAGAAAATAAACCGCAAGAAAGCCTCAACTACCCCTCAAACCAAACATCTAGGCTCAAGAGTTCCCTAGAGGTCTCTCAAATTCCCACTAACCAATTCTGAATACCTGAATAATAGAAACATCACCCTAAACTTCGATATATACTAATTCTAAAATACTAATTAAACTACTAATGGGCTTGGATTATTTATCATAGGCCCATCACAAAATCAAAGAACCTAAGGAACTAATCATAATTGAAATCATGAACATCCAAATATTCATCTCACTTTCACTTGTATCTAAGTTGTAAATCTCTTCCTTCTACGACGAGAACACTTTTAAAGAAACTACTGTAGCGCCGCAATAGCGGACGCTACACTTCGCCTGACCATCGCGGCGCGGTCTGTGGCGGCCGGCCGCTGCACCGCAACGCAACTCCGCGGTAGCAGGCTAAAGCGGGGCTATTCACAAGTATGATCTAAATTACCTATCCATCTCCAATAGCCAGAGCAATAAGAAGAATTGTTATCCTTTAATGCCACATGTATAGTTATCAAGGTCTGCCCCAATAAAGTTGATTTTGCTGAGAGTGTATCTATATATTGGATCTCTAAAATGGCTTGATGGTCGGCATTTTGTTAGTGCAGTATTTGCAGACAAGGTTGCATAATTTGGCACTGTTTCCTTCCTTCTATTGACATAAACACACAGATAGACTTCGATATATGAACATATTACGGGGAAATAAAAATACATATACAGATGCAAACCTATTTTTCTTTTTCAACTTGTATGTTGAATTAAACTTATAAACTTCCCAAAGTGGTATGGTGTTAACTATTAACTCTCTAACCTTACTATACTTGTATCACAAGAACAGAGAAGTAGTAAGTAAATGTAAAAAGCCCATACATCCTAAAGAAGAAGAAAGCAATTTTTAAAGACTATTCAAATATATATAATGAATTTTATGAACCGACCTCACAAAGACTATTCAATTACTTCCTGCCAGAAATACCATGCTAAGCACATATATAAGAGACTCATCACTCACCAATTATTAACACTACCACACCCACTACATCAACATTTCCAATCCACTGGGGACAAAGATGTTTCTGAAAGAAACATAAGGGTCAGTTAATCCGTATGAAGGTTTTAAATTGCGGACTGCAACATCTAAGTTGTAACAGTTGCCAAAACTGTACCAGGCCGTGATTGCAGACAGTGTCAGTTGCAATTGGCTGCATCAAATTGCATCAATGGCAATGCAAGTGCAACAGCAATTTGTAACGCAACTGCTGCCGTAATTTAAAATATACTACTCAGTAGATATATCTATCTAAAAATATTTGAAGAAAGACCCTTGAATTTTCATCAACATACATGTAGCTCGAACCATAAAATAGTTAAAAATTAATTATTACCTAAAATACCATGCTAAGCAGATATATCAATTGATATACCATTCAAATGGATACAATGCAGTTTGTAAAATGATCTCACAAAGACTATTCAATAACTTCCCACCAGAAAAACCATGCCAGGCAAATAAATAAGAAACTCATTAGTTACCAAAAAAAAATAAAAAAATAAGAAACTCATCATTCATCAATTATTAACACCATCACCACCACTACTACAACTACATTTCCACTCCATTTGGGACAAAGATGATTCTTTCATCAACATAAGTGTCAGTAACTGTGTATCAGAATTGCAAATTGCAGACCACATCTCATGATGCAGCCACGACATTTCAGTTATAATGGCCGCTGCAACCATAGGAGGCCATGATTGCAGGCCACATCGGCCGCAATTCTGTGCTGCCAGCAACAGGAAAATATCTTCAATACTACAGAGTACTAAAGACTTAGTACATCATTTACTGAAATTGGAAAAAAGTAAAACACTCCAACTTTACCTATTCTACCTATTCTACCTATTCTTTTATGATTAATGCCACCTAAGTCCCACTTTTTTCCGATTTTTAATAAAGGAGTACCTACTCGTATAGTACTGATATGCTCCAGCAACAGGCACAATGCAATCACAACTTGCCACACAACAGCAACCAGTAATTTAAAACTCTACACTGTATATCATTATATTTTAAAATTTTGGAACAAAAAACCCTCCAATTGTCATCTAACATGCATCTAGGGTCAAACCATAAACACATTACACAACAAACACTATACCTTAACAAAAAGAAATCAATCAATCAATCATCATCATCATCACTCTCATCACTAAAGTACCCGGCTTTCTTCTCCTTCTTCTTCTTCTTATTGGCCACAACATTGTCATTCATCCCCAACAGCCTCTCATCAGCCCCATTATCCACAACCGAAGCCCAATTATCATCCTCAAACCGGTCCCTGCCGCCGCCGTCCGATCCGTCATCCTCCTCCTCATCCTCCTCCTCATTCTCCTTGCCTCGGCGCAACCCAAACCCTCTCCTGCCGCCACGTTTTGGAGGTGGGGGACGCTCCCGCGGGCCTAACAGATTCCTAGGGCAGTCATAGGACAGGTGGCCGCTGTCCCCGCACTCGAAGCAACGGCCGTTGTCCCGGTAAACGCGCTTCCGGATGAACTCCGGGGCGCGGCCGTTGTCGGCTGCTATCGAAGCCGTTAGCGTCCGGCCGTTGAGGATTTTGCGGTGCATTTGGGCGGCGGCACTTCGTGCGTCCTCGCGCGACACGAACTGGACGAACGCCACGCCCCGGCTGAGGCGCGTGTGGCGGTCCTTGAGAACTGTTACGCGGGCGATGCGGCCGAACGTTGAGAAGAGTGTGTGGATGTCGGAGTTTGTTAGGGAGTAATCGAGGTTCGATACGTAGACAGTTGATTTTGACGGCGCCAACGGTCCTGATCCGTTGTTGGTGGTGGTGGTGGTGTTTTTGGTGTCGTTGATTTTGTGTTGGGTTTGGGTTTGGGTTGCGTTTGATGAAGATGAACCACAGTAACGGTAGAAGAACATGTCGTCTTCATCGCTCTCGCTCTCTCTCGGTTTCTCTTTCTTCTTAGTCATTGTATCTTGTTTTTTCTTCTCTCTTTGGAGTGAGAGGGTCTTCTCCGCTGTTTATCTCTCTTCTCAACTTTGCACTTGATTTATTGTTATAGGTTTTTATAAGAGTTATATTATAAATGTTATAGAGATTCATTTTGCGTCTCAGAGTTTTTTTTTGCTGCGAGTCTTATAAAATGTGAGTGTAGGAAAGTTTTTCTGGTCATGTTAAATGATAAATGATAAATCCATTGTTATAAATTACAATATCCTCTCATAGCATACATAAACACGGTGTTGTTATTTCTAACATTACTTACTAAACAAAAGTAAATACTCTTTTGATCTCTGGCAATATCCACGAAGTCCTTATTGGTCCCTAGCAATAAAAAAGAGACATAGTGGTCCCTTAAATTACAAAAAACAGGCCACGTTAGTGCTTCTGTTAAATCCCATCTAACGGCCTAACTAACGGTGCACACTTGGCACGTTAGTTTGTTGACGCGGATTTGAGTGCTCCACCGTGGATTTCAAACGCCCTCATTGGTCCCTGACAAAACCACAGGACCTTTTTTGGTCCCTAACTAAAAAAAACTGTGACATGAAATCAGAAGATTTCTCAAATTTGTTAAACCAAAAGACATGGATGTATGGATGTATTGTGTTTATCATTGTATGGGTGTGAGTGCAGCTCCTGTACTGAACCAACACCTCCACAACCACAAGCGAAACCTGAAGCCACACTCACCCGCCACCACAACCACCGAGGTTGTGATTAAAAAAATCTCCACTTACCTCGAAGCTGGTCGGTTAAAATAGAGATATTCCTATAAATTCGGTTAAAATAGTTGTTGGTGTTGATGTAGACTCGCCTATAACTCATACTCGGGTGGTTACAACAACTGCATGGGGAGTTTTTGCTTCTAAGCCGCCAAAGGGTTCTTTGAAATATGTGATTAATCCGCTTTGGAGATCTCTAACCTCTTCATCTGGTGTCCAGCCCCAGGTATGAATTTCCGATTCACATACAATGAACCTACACCCCAATAATCTTATGCCTTCTTTTTCCCTCCTCTAATATTTTCTATTGGATTTAGGTTGCACCTATGGTACTTATTTCTTGGTTTAAGGAGATTAAGCGTTGTAATTCATCCCAAAACCTTGATGGCACTCCCATTGCCCTCAAAGATTGGTTGCTGGACTTATTAGCATGTTCTGACCCAGCTTTCCCAACAATAGATTCACTTCTTCCATATGCCGAGCTTTCAAGAACTTATTCAAAGATGCATAGTGAGGCTGGTCAATTGTTAAATGTTGTCAAGTCTTCTGGTATGTTTAATGAGTTGTTGAGAACTACCAAAATTGAGTTAGATAGCTTGAGTGTGGATGATGCCATTGGTTTTGCATCAAAAATCCCAGCATTATGTAATGGTAGTTCTGCAAATGATATTGATCCTCTGACTATTGTTGATAAAGAAAGAACACAATGGATGATATTGAATCCTCAAAACAGAGGCTCTTGACTATTGCTGGCTATTTGAAATGTGTTCAGGTATGCTTCAAACATTTTTTTAACACTTCATTGTACTGATTGATAGTTCTACATCGTTTGTGTGTTTTAAGTTAACCTTAAATAGGTTTTTGACGTGCTTATTCTTGGTTCATGGGATGATTTGCAGAGTAATTTGCATGTTACGGTCTCATCTTCAGTTGCAGCTGCAGTTGTCTGGATGTCTGAATTTCCTACACATCTCACCTCAATCATTTTGCCTTTGATAGCTTCGATCAAACGAGAACAGGTGCTAGTTTAATTTTGTTTCTCTAATGCACATATACATGTTTAATTTGATGATAACATATCTGTCTTATCTTTCAGGAGGAAATCCTGCAAATGATGTCAGCTGAGGCCTTTGCTGAGCTAATGTATCACTGTGTTACACGTAGGCCTTGCCCCAATGATAAATTAATTAAGAATATATGTAGTTTGACTTGCACAGATTTATAAGTAAACGTGGATCTTAGATATCATTGAGGCTTCTGTGTGAGAAATTTGTTGCTTTGTTATTTGATAAACTTCCTAAGCTGTGGGATTGCCTCACTGAGGTGCTGACTGAGGTGCTTTGTTATTTTATCATGTCCCTGTTTTTCTTGGGTGAGGGACCAAAAAAGGCCTCGTGGGTTTTGTCAGTGATCAATCAAGGCGTTCAAAATCCACGGTGGACCACTCAAATCTGCGTCAGCAAACTAACGTGCCAAGTGTGTACCTTAGTTGGGTCGTTAGATGAAATTTAACAGAAGGACTACGTGGCCTGTTTTTTGTAATTTAAGGGACCACTATGTCCTTTTTTTATTGCTAGGGACCAATAAGGATTTTGTGGATATTGTCAGGGACCTAAAAGGGTATTTACTCAAAAAAATGTGTAATGTAAAGTTAGACGGGACAGTGATCAAAATGCCACGTTTTGTCAAAAAATTTATCCAAATGCCACGCGAACAATATTTTTTACCAGACTGCCACGTGTCATAATTTGCTACCACTGGTAGCGAATTTCGTGGCCAATAATTTCGTGACATGTGATCATATTGCAGACCAAATTCGCTACCAATAGTAGCGAATTATGACACGTCAGCTTTTTCCTGTGAAAGTGTGCCACGTGTCAGAAAATCATTCACGAACATAATATGCTACACAGGGTAGCGAATTACTACCTGCTTGACACGTGTCATTCTTACTGACTGTGCATTCTGACGTGGCATAATTCGCTACACTGTGTAGCGAATTATTTGCAAGCATATTTCGCTACATAGTGTAGCGAACTATCCCACGTGACATTCTTGGAAAATTTACTATTGCCGTATGATAATTTTTTTGGTCAGACGTGGCAAAATGGTCACTGTTCTGATTTAAATGACGTTTTTTTGTCTAACATTATGGTGTATTTTTAATTTTAACTTATTTTAAAATTATAATAATTTTTTTAATTTTTTAATCCAAAAATAATATCATTTTTTGATTATTAAACAAAATTTTATAAAGTAATATTAAATACTTTATTCTGGTAAATATAATAATAAAGTTATTCTTCTATATTCCAAAAGATGGATAAGTTTTTATAAGTTTTAGTCAGAAAATACAAATTTCATGTGGTAGGAAATTTGTATCTTATGTCATAAATTTTTCGATAATCATATTGCCATTTTTTTCTTTTTGTTAGTAATGGATCTCATCATTTTGTATCTTAACATAAGATATATTTTTTTTTTTTTTGGTAAAAGACATAAGATATATTTTCCTACTACATGAGACAGACAAGCCTTTTTAATTATTCGTCAACTAAATATCAACACTATTACTATATTTGTTTTGCAAGAAAAAATAATAGTGCTTATTTTTATTTTCTTTTGGTCTTATAGAAATAATTCAGTGTTCTTTTGAATGTAAAACTAATATGATTTTTGCTTGTGAATATAAATCATGTTTCCTTTGTATATGATAGATATAAAGAATGTTTTAGAAATTTTATTTTTTCCTTATATCATGAAATTTATTAAAATATCTTGTATTTTTGTTTTAAATTTATAAAATAATATCATTTTAAAATTATATGAGATAATTTTATTTTATAGAGAAATATTAATCCCCTAAAAATATCGAGATAAAGAAGCAAATTTCCTTTTAGTATTTCTCTATTGTAATTAAATTAAGATAACTGTTTACACCAAAAAAAAAAAAATTAAGATAACTTCAATTTTTTTTGGTAATAAGAGTTATTATTATTTTTTTCGGTAAACAACAGTTCTTATTTTTTTTTTCGGTAAGTTCTTATTTTATTTTATTTTTTTGGTAAAAGGTAAGTTCTTATTTTTTTTTGGTACATTGCCGGAGATATCCCCATTCAACCTTAACCGAAGATTTTTGAGGCAGAGGTTTGATCCTTGCACCAAGGGGTGCCTTTAAGAGCTGAGCTGTCAACTGAGCTACCCTTGGGTTAAAGGTAAGTTCTTATTTTAACCTCAACATTAGTTGTTGAATATTTAGGCGATTAATTAATTTATTTATTGGGTGCCGATTCATTAATTACTTGATTAATCCGGTAATATTTTTTTCTTATTCATGGCAAAATATGTCTTTATAATAAGACTATAATTATAATTTGGCAGAGAAGATTATAAACCGTTACGCTAATTATAATATAAAAATAAATAAATAAAATTATGCATCTCATTGGGCGGCCATGCCATAACGAAAATATATAAACACCGTTATGTGTGATAGAATCTCCCTTTTAATAATTGAGATAAATATAAAGGGTTCACTTTCCTGCAGACATTATAGATAAGTTATTTATATTGAGTCTAAAATGATGTCATTTTGGAACAGAAATTAAGATATTTTTGTAATTGTAATTTATTTCAGGGTTATAATAGTTTTTTTCTTTATAATTTTTTAATATTTCAACTCAAAACAACATCATTTTGAAAATAAATATAGATAATTTGTCTACATTCAGTATAGAAACATTAAAGCCAATATAAAAACTAAACTTCTTTTTATTTACTTTTTTTCGTAGTTTGGTATTTTATGGGTTCATTTTTTCTACAGTCAATGTAGATAACTTATCTACATTGAGCCCAAAGCGACATCGTTCTGAGGCAGAAATCAAGGTATTTTTGTAATTATAATTTATTTCAGGGCTATAATAGTCATTTTCATTATAATGTTTTAATTTTTCAACACAAAATAGCGTCGTTTTGGAAGCTGTTGAGATATATATAGTCCTACATTGGTTATATGAGCAACTAATGTGGGGTTTATAAGGCCTTAGGTACTCCCACCCTTTGAGCTAGCTTTTGGGGTGGTGTATCCTAAAGTTCTTTAACATGGTATCAGAGTTTCAGGGACCACGAGATCACGAGTTTGATCCTCAGCGCCCCTACTTTCAGGTGGAATTAAGAAAAGCACAAGACAGATAAAAAAAATTGGCTTGTGCAGCACAAGGCAGACCAATAATGGCCTTGTGCCATATCCACGCTTCAAGCCTAAAGGATTCTTGCGTGAGGGGTGTGTTAGAGAATATAATATAAATCATTAAAAAGGCCATCACCTATCACCTTAAGGTTTTAGGTTGAAGTGGTTCTTTAACAGAAGCGAATATAGATAATTTATCTACATTCACTTTAGAAATATTAAAGCCTTATACTTATATTAAAGAACAAATCACGGTAGCACTGAGTAAGGTTATGGATATTCTTTGCATTGAGATCCAAAACCCAAACCCCCTCTTATACCCCTCTTCCCCCTCCCTCTTCAAGCATGCAGCAACATGTATATAATCCTCCTAACATAAGATTAAATACATGAAAATATTTTTTGTTCTAATGTAATATTTAAATTTGGTATATTAACCATTAAAGTGAAAAAAATAATCTACATAATTACATTTATTTAATCACATACTTTTATATTTTTAAAAATTCACAATATATAATGTAGATATAAAATATGGTTAGTCCAAGAAAAGTTTGGTCTAACCACAAACAGTTGAGCCTAATCCAAGTGATGTTGGAAGAGATACTGCAACGGGATCTGTTGAGCTATGATGCAGGATAATTCCGTGAGATGGTTGAACCAGAGAGATTTGCTTGTCCGGGACAAATTGGGGATACCTGCATGGCACTCTAACGCTAAAATCATTGTTTGAATGAAAAAGCTTAAGTAAATTAGAGAAGATGGTCATTTTTTACCTTTAAGCCTTCCTTATATAGTAGCGACATAATATGATTGTGCCACCTTAGTATGACGACATTCATTCTCATTGGTGGGTTGGTGTAACCTCATAGCCTATCTCATTTGCAAGATGCTTATTGGTGAGTATGATATGTAGGCTTAGCTGGAGTCTCATGCATGTCCTTTAGCCTCATGCTATGACGTGTAGGCTATTAAGGAGACTAATGAATTCTTTATTGTTGTAAGTCCAAATGTGTGTATGAGAGATTGTGTGTACGTGGGATTACGTGTACACAAGATATACATATTTTCTTACTCCTTAAGTCTTTCTCATTGGACCTCTTGAGTTATTATTGGACTGGACCCCTCATCTCGCTTAGTATGGGTTTAGATCAGTTTTGATGATAATAAAAAGACAACAACAAAAAGGGAAGAATCTTGATAAAGAGCAAAAAACATCAATAATGTATCAAGATTGAAGATATATATTGGAGCCACTGATGCTTCCCGGCAAGTATACCGATCGCACAAGTAATATAATGATAAGTCAAGTATTGTCTCCACAATGATTGTGATCATATATCAATTAAACGTTCCTTTTAAGACCGAAGAATTCAGATAATTGTGACGAAGTGTTTTGGATTTGAGTAATAATCAGAATTAAAGTAAAACGTATTTTTGAATTTTTTTTATGAGAAAGAGCACAAAGATTGACTTTTGTAATTGAGAGAAAGAATTGTAGTTAGAGTGCACTCACCGAATGATCCCCGCTTCTTACTTTGGATTGATTTAAATTACTCATTTATATAAATACTCAGATAATTATCATCTTAAAAATAATTAGTTAAATTCCAATCCCTTGGTAACTTAACCCTTTAACCTCAATTGGAACCCTAATCCCTCATGAAATTAAGCGATGAACACGATAAATAAAACATCTGCAATTAACATACGTCTATCCCTAGTACGCATGTAAATTGTTATTTTACTCCCTTTCAAGATTAAGACCCCAATATTCCTATTTAGGATTCGAACCCTCAAAATATTATCAACTATTAGATTCATCAAGTCTAACAAAGAGAATAGAAATTACGCATAGAGTAGAGATAAAGATAAATATATAAACGAGTAGATATAAACCAATCCGTTATAACAAGGGTTCACATAGGGTTTGTGACCCTAACTACAATAAAGAAAAACTTAGCCAACCATTATCATGGCTGATAAATCAATATTCAATATCCCTTTAAAATGAAAGAACGGAAGAATAAAGAGGATCAATAAATTCTCTCTGGAGCTCTCCTTCTGAAGCACGACGGTCTTCTTAGGTCTAGAATACCTAATTTTGTGTTGCATGTCCTTTTTATAATCTCACTCTTCATCTTCCAAAAGTACCCTTGTAAAAAGCACGGGCCGTGGTTTGGAAAATTGGCGCTCTTAGTGTAAATTTCACGCTAAGAGCGTGGCTGCCTCTAAATGTTGACGCCACTAGCATGGGTTCCACGCTATGAGCGTGGGTGTAAGAAAAATCTCACGCAACTAGTGTGAGTTCCACGCTATGAGCGTGGAAGCTTTGGGTTCTTCACGCCATCAGCGTCACATCCACGCTAAGAGCATGGACCTTTACTTTGGCAAATCCCCATTTGGCTCCGGTTTGCCTGCTTTTCCTACAAAATCAGCATAAAATCAGTTGAACAATCCTTGATTTAGATTTTCAGCAAAGCAACAATAAATATTGCCTTTTTACTCAGGATTAACCATTAATCTTTCTCTTTTTGGCTTGAATTTACCCATATGCTAGAGGCATATCAAACAATTCCCAGATTTGAACGTTGCTGTCCTCAGCAATGTAATAGAAGCAAGATCAACTCTGTGAAGAAAACATGAACATGAACATATTAAGAAATTAGACTGCTATGCATGTATAACCTCCCGGTAAAAACTTCAAAGTAATGCTTTTCAGTTGTATCCAGAATTCAGATCCCAGCATGAATAGTCCTCACCATATAAGAATATTCTCATCACTCAGTGTTTGAGGTTTTCACACTCATTCCATCAGTGTAACAGTAATTCCATAAGCTTGAACATACTCTCAAGTTCCTAAAAATAAGGAACCCATTTGTCATGCATAGACTGATCAAAAGGTCTTTTATAGGGTATAACTTGGCCTGGTTTGGGGGTAGGAATCTTTTGGTCAGAGGCTGATTAATTTTAAGAGACTGAAATCTTAAGATTTTTGACATTACTTCTTTCTCAATCTTCCAATTCTGCCACTTGTCAATTTGGAATTCTTTCCCCTTTATCACTACCATTTTTTTTCTCTTTTTGAGCTGCATTTTAACTTTTTCAGAGTATTCCTCTTTTTCAGTTACTTAACTTTTTCTTCTGAGAAGTACCTTGATTCTTTTTCTTAGGATCAGCGTTTCAATCTCTCTCAAGGTGTGTCAATGGAACATGGTTAAGTAGCTTCATAAGGTTTTTGAACAAATTGGTCTCAGGCTCAAAAGGGGTTAATAATGGAATTTCTTTCTAGGTAGGCTATTTGGCTCTAAGCTGACAAGAATAAATGTGCCCATATCATATCAGTAATTCATGCAAGCCAGAGAAACAGTTCAAGTTCTAGAACAACTACTACGGTGAGGCCTCTCTGAAATAATTATTTCTGTTTAGGCTCAATCCTCACAGTTATAATTCAAACTAGAATCTAATTTCAAGATTTCACATCAAGCATTATATCAGAATAATTCACCAACGAACAGTTATACAAACGAGCAGACATCATTATCAGATTATAAGGATAATTGCAAGCTCCACAGATATCATGCATCTTATGATTCAAGATTAAGGGCTTCAAGTCCTAATCCTTTCTCGTTATTTGGTCTAATAGATCTATATTCACTTCTAGTGAATGAACCATCATTGAGTCACTTATATAATATCATTGGTGAAAATAAAATAATCATTTTATAATATGCTCGATCTGCAGGCCGAGATAATAATATGTTTGAGACCATCATACAACGATTTTTGCAACTCGATGCTAAACATACTGAATTTTATTCTTTCTATTAGAGGTGGCAAAACGGGTCGGTTCGTCCCGACCCCTGCTTGAATATGGGTTGAAAACCTGAACCCATCCCGTTTTGTAGTGGGTTGGTGGTTAACCCGCCTAAAAAATAAAAAAATATATATTTCATTAATTTTATAATATTAATTATTTTTATTTCACATTTCTCTTAATTTTTTTCAATCTCAAGTATAAATGTATGCTTATATTCAATTAAACATTCCTTATGAACTTATTTTTGTCTTCATATATAGATAACATTTGTAAATAAAGATCTTCTTCTCTATTTTTTCTAGGGAGTGCTAAGATAAAAAAATTTGGTTATTGCAAAAGCTTAAAAATAAATAAAATACTATCAAATAGTAATAAAAAACTTACTAGGCGGGCCAACACACCCTGACCCGCCGCCAGCCCGCTTTGACCCACAACCCGACGGGGCAGGTTGGTGGGTTGGGATATGTAACCCAACCCGCCTCATTTTGGCGGGTTGACCCGCCAGATTCAACCCATATTGCCACCTCTACCTTTTGTAATCATGATACTATTTGAGAACAATTTTAGCATTCAAGCAATTATTTAGTACGATGTTACACACCTAAATTAAATGATATTAAATATTTGAATTTTTTTAACAAAAAAAGTAAATAAAAAATCAATCATGTTATAAAATATAGGAAAAGATTTGAGGGAAATAGAGAAAGTAGAGAGTAGGAGGCAAGAATCTTATTATTCATCCATCATTAAAAACATCGCATAAATTGTCTCATTAAAAATCCTTTAGCCAGTTTAACAAAAAAAAAAAAAAAAAACCCTTTAGCCAAGAAAAATCCTTTGGGAAGAAAACCTTAGCAAAGGAAAATTATAGTAATAAACCTTCAGGGATAGTCATAATTAATTCGCTCCCCTGATGAAAGTAATCTATTAAGGAAGCAGCGACTAGGCTTAATTTTTATAGCCTTCCATAGCATTGCAGTTCTTCCACAAAAAGATGCACATCTAATATGTTATTATTAGACAAATAGTTAGCATCAAAACATTCCACCAATGTAAAATCTCCATATCATGAATGCTTTTGCCAGTACCATGTCAGTCTGTGAGCAGCAGTCACAAAATGTCAACCAAAAGATCCACGGCATTTTGATGATCCGCATAAGCATTTGTTTCTCCCTTTGGGTGCACTGCTACCCTCAGCATGATCAGATCGAGCAAATCCATAATCATAAGTTAACTCTGTCATCGGCGGAATGTGTCTGAGTGCAAAAAATGCAACACGGAGGAAGGATTGATTGTTTTCTTCATATAAGACAGGCTGCCAGAAAACATTTGGGGAGCAACTATGATTCATGAATCTAGCTACATTTCCAACATTCTTGGCACTTATAATTAGAGGATACGGTATAGCATAATCCTCACCGGCGTCATTTGTACTCACTTCTTCCAGCAACTTAGGCTCATAATTCCACTTGAATGGATCATAAACACAGGTTGTATCGAAAACATACTCTTCATTATATCCTTCCTTCACATGATGACTTACCTTGTCTCTGTCAATAACTTCTCCTGCGTACTCGCAAATAAAACTTCCAGCACGAAGAGCATCCAGTGATCGAAGACCCCACCCTCTATCCTTTGTTTTGAATACTTCCATGTAGTGCTTTAAACCAGTTTGGGATACTCGATTTTTGCAGTTAGGAAAACACTGACATGTGGGGCCGCATTCATGAACCATTTGCTTCCGACTCACCAGAATGCCATTGCCAGTGTATGGGAAATCACCTTCATTTCTCCTAATGCAAGAGCAGTTCAAATCACCAGGAACACATGCTTTAGTACAGTTGCACCCATTGGAGGGTTGCGTTAAACTGAATGATTTTGGATGTCTAAGAGAATGGAAATAAGTGAAATAAGCAGGCGCCTTCACATTATCAACATCATTGACAAGTGATACAGGAACACTCTCAGCTCCTGCGGAAAGGTCAGCAAGAATAAGTCCAGTCCTTGAAGGGGAGCCATACTTCCACTTCTGAACGGATTTCCAAACGGAAAAGGCACTAGGCTGTCCAGGCATTCTTACCAACTTATACTTAAATACATCACCGCCATTTTTTGCTCTTTCTACCCATGAATTTTGGATTTGATACAGACCATCATAGACATAGATTTTTGCATTCGGATTCACAGCATCTCTCATGCCGCGGATGACTCTTACTTCATTGTGCTGTCGTGAACTATTATCCAAAGCAAGATTACCCCTATGAAGCTTCTGATCCATCACGACATTATCTTTCTTGTTGAAGCTAGAGTTCCCACCCTGACCAGTAAAAATTATAACATCATTATCCTCCGCATCATCGTCATATTCTCCTGATGAAACTATGCTTATAGCCACCATAGTTTCCTCCTCAGACTCACCCCTGATATGCAAGGAGTCAATCCCACCCATGCTGGGAGCATGCAAACCCACAATACATAATTCCATTCGGAAAAAGAAAATGTCCCCAATCTCAACCCCAGGAACAAATCCTATTCTCTTCCTCATGTTTGCTCGAATTCCTTTCGTCATCAAAATTTTGCAAGCTCTTAAATCTGCACGCTTGATTGAACCCGTGCTCAATTCCTTGGCATCTTCAAGTTGGCAGAGTCTTCTTCTAAGTGCATCAAATGTCATGAGTGTAATATCAACCACTTCACGGTTACCATCGTCTCTTTGCGCGGGGCTAATATTAACTAAAGCACATAGTCAATATGTGACTCTAGACTTGTCTTATATTTCTTTACGGATGATTTGTAGCGGTTCAAACGCGATGCTGCATGTTTTTTGTTACCAGAAATATCATGATCATTGAACCCCTCCATTGTTGAACTTGTGTCTCCTGCCCCTAGGGGGCTCCTAAATGCCCTTATTGGAGCTGGCATAGCACCATCCCTTGTTGTCTGAGGTGCACCAAATGGAAAAAATGGAGAATACCCAGAAGGATATTGGCCAGAAGGCGGGGGTTGAGGAGATATTGGGAAAACAGGAATCAAACAACTAAGAGGTTTAATATCATGAATCCTAGACTTGTCAATGGAACCTGAAGGAGGAACTGAGTTTTGACCTAACCCTTCTTCCATTATCAGATCTCTTTTTAATCAAGCTCACAGAAAATCAACCTCCACCAGCTAGAAATTTCCTCCTTTTTTTGGTTATAGATCTCCCTCTTTTTTCCCACAAACAAAAGCCACCCCACCCCAACCTTTTATCTCTCTTTCCCTTTAACCCAAACCAGACAAACTAATCAAATTCACAACTTCATTTCAAACCCCAACTTGGAAAGTTTCATCATTTTCTGCAGAAAACACAAAAGGGTCACACAATAAGATGCTTTTCAGGAGAAAGATTTGTAGATGAAATGAAACCCAAAACAAAAAAAGAGATCAAGCAGGGATTTTTACTGAAAATAGATGGACCCCACAATTTGCTAAGTTCTAATCAAGCTTGAAAATCACTACAAAGTACAAGAATCATAAAACAAAAGAAAAAAAAGGAGAAATTCAACATTAAAAGAAAAAAAAAATTGGGGTTACCGACTTGCGGGAGTGATTGATTGCTGAAGCTTGTGATGGATGAAGCCGCAAGTGAGAAAGAGCTTGAAAATCTAATCTAAGTGAGTTTTTGGGTACAAAGTACCAAGCAGTGTTTTGTACGGTGTGCTGAGCGGAAGGGTAAATATTTAAATACTGTTTCTATGTTGTAATAGAAGGTGGTTTTGTTTTTCGGTATAAAAGGTGGTTTTTAAAAGAGCGTGATACCAATTATGTAAATTAAACACTATTTATAAATTATAAAACAGACCAATATAACTCCACACATAATATTTTTATTATTTTATAATTGACATAATTGGCTCATTAATATTCTAATTGACATAACTGACTCATTAATATTCTAACTGATATAACTGACTCATTAATAAAAAGCGGAGGGGAAATTGTATAATTTAATTTACAGTAAAGTTTTGATAAATAAAATTTATTATTAATCCCAAATTATTGCAAAATCACATACTAATGCATTTAAAAAAATGTTATCATTCTAATGTGATTTTAAATATTTAATGGCGGCAAAGAAAATAATTATTTTATGTGGTAGAAATAAGATTGCAAGTGAGACTTATATATAAGAAGAGAGAGGGAAAAAGAAATGGGTGTTCTAGGAAAATAGTTATCTTATGTGATAGAAATAAGATTGTAAGTGAGACTCATACCTAAGAAGAGAGAGAGGGAAAAAGAAATGGGATCCACCCTTTTAAAATGTTTTAAAATCACATTAGAATGATAACATTTTTTTAAATGCATTAGTATGTGATTTTGCAATAATTTGGGATTAATAATAAATTTTATTTATCAAAACTTTACTGTAAATTAAATTATACAATTTCCCTCCATTTATAGTAAAATTAAAGGGCGTTATGTTTCTTAGGACATAATTTTATTATTCACGAATATATTTGTTGGGATTAATTTGGATGTCCGTTTTTTATTAATGAGTCAGTTATATCAATTAGAATATTAATGAGTCAGTTATGTCAGTTAAAAAATTAATGAGTCAATTATGTCAATTATAAATAATAAGTCAGTTATATCAGTTACAAAATAACGAGGATGTGGAGTTATATTATTCGGTTATATCAGTTATGTCAGTTAAAAAATTAATGAGTCAATTATGTCAATTATAAATAATAAGTCAGTTATATCAGTTACAAAATAACGAGGATGTGGAGTTATATTATTCGGTTATAAATATGGGAAAAACTATTCTCATTTTACATGAGATAAGTTTTATCTCCTACACACCCTTCGATAATTGTGCCATCTTTTTCTTTTCTTTTCTTTTATTTTTTCACGTTATATTATGAGATAACTATCTCCTTTAACATGTTATAAAACCCTATAAATATTTATCCTTCCGCTCAGCACACCGTACAAAACACTGCTTGGTACTTTGTACCCAAAAACTCACTTAGATTTTCAAGCTCTTTCTCACTTGCGGCTTCATCCATCACAAGCTTCAGCAATCAATCACTCCCGCAAGGTAACCCCAATTTTTTTTTTCTTTTAATGTTGAATTTCTACTTTTTTTTTTCTTTTTTTTTATGATTCTTGTACTTTGTAGTGATTTTCAAGCTTGATTAGAACTTAGCAAATTGTGGGGTCCATCTATTTTCAGTAAAAATCCCTGCTTGATCTCATTTTTTGTTTTGGGTTTCATTTCATCTACAAATCTTTCTCCTGAAAAGCATCTTATTGTGTGACCCTTTTGTGTTTTCTGCAGAAAATGATGAAACTTTCCAAGTTGGGGTTTGAAATGAAGTTGTGAATTTGATTAGTTTGTCTGGTTTGGGTTGAAGGGAAAGAGAGATAAAAGGTTGGGGTGGGGTGGCTTTTGTTTGAGGGAAAAAAGAGGGAGATCTATAACCAAAAAAAGGAGGAAATTTCTAGCTGGTGGAGGTTGATTTTCTGTGAGCTTGATTAAAAAGAGATCTGATAATGGAAGAAGGGTTAGGTCAAAACTCGGTTCCTCCTTCAGGTTCCATTGACAAGTCTAGGATTCAGGATATTAAACCTCTTAGTTGTTTGATTCCTGTTTTCCCAATATCTCCTCAACCCCCGCCTTCTGGCCAATATCCTTCTGGGTATTCTCCATTTTTTCCATTTGGTGCACCTCAGACAACAAGGGATGGTGCTATACCAGCTCCAATAAGGGCATTTAGGAGCCCCCTAGGGGCAGGAGACACAAGTTCAACAATGGAGGGGTTCAATGATCATGATATTTCTGGTAACAAAAAACATGCAGCATCGCGTTTGAACCGCTACAAATCATCCGTAAAGAAATATAAGACAAGTCTAGAGTCACATATTGACTTATGTGCTTTAGTTAATATTAGCCCCGCGCAAAGAGACGATGGTAACCGTGAAGTGGTTGATATTACACTCATGACATTTGATGCACTTAGAAGAAGACTCTGCCAACTTGAAGATGCCAAGGAATTGAGCACGGGTTCAATCAAGCGTGCAGATTTAAGAGCTTGCAAAATTTTGATGACGAAAGGAATTCGAGCAAACATGAGGAAGAGAATAGGATTTGTTCCTGGGGTTGAGATTGGGGACATTTTCTTTTTCCGAACGGAATTATGTATTGTGGGTTTGCATGCTCCCAGCATGGGTGGGATTGACTCCTTGCATATCAGGGGTGAGTCTGAGGAGGAAACTGTGGTGGCTATAAGCATAGTTTCATCAGGAGAATATGACGATGATGCGGAGGATAATGATGTTATAATTTTTACTGGTCAGGGTGGGAACTCTAGCTTCAACAAGAAAGATAAGGTCGTGATGGATCAGAAGCTTAATAGGGGTAATCTTGCTTTGGATAATAGTTCACGACAGCACAATGAAGTAAGAGTCATCCGCGGCATGAGAGATGCTGTGAATCCGAATGCAAAAATCTATGTCTATGATGGTCTGTATCAAATCCAAAATTCATGGTTAGAAAGAGCAAAAAATGGCGGTGATGTATTTAAGTATAAGTTGGTAAGAATGCCTGGACAGCCTAGTGCCTTTTCCGTTTGGAAATCGGTTCAGAAGTGGAAGTCTGGCTCCCCTTCAAGGACTGGACTTATTCTTGCTGACCTTTCCGCAGGAGCTGAGAGTGTTCCTGTATCACTTGTCAATGATGTTGATAACGTGAAGGCGCCTGCTTATTTCACTTATTTCCATTCTCTTAGACATCCAAAATCATTCAGTTTAACACAACCCTCCAATGGGTGCAACTGTACTAAAGCATGTGTTCCTGGTGATTTGAACTGCTCTTGCATTAGGAGAAATGAAGGTGATTTCCCATACACTGGCAATGGCATTCTGGTGAGTCGGAAGCAAATGGTTCATGAATGCGGCCCCACATGTCAGTGTTTTCCTAACTGCAAAAATCGAGTATCCCAAACTGGTTTAAAGCACTACATGGAAGTATTCAAAACAAAGGATAGAGGGTGGGGTCTTCGATCACTGGATGCTCTTCGTGCTGGAAGTTTTATTTGCGAGTACGCAGGAGAAGTTATTGACAGAGACAAGGTAAGTCATCATGTGAAGGAAGGATATAATGAAGAGTATGTTTTCGATACAACCTGTGTTTATGATCCTTTCAAGTGGAATTATGAGCCTAAGTTGCTGGAAGAAGTGAGTACAAATGACACCGGTGAGGATTATGCTATACCGTATCCTCTAATTATAAGTGCCAAGAATGTTGGAAATGTAGCTAGATTCATGAATCATAGTTGCTCCCCAAATGTTTTCTGGCAGCCTGTCTTATATGAAGAAAACAATCAATCCTTCCTCCATGTTGCATTTTTTGCACTCAGACACATTCCGCCGATGACAGAGTTAACTTATGATTATGGATTTGCTCGATCTGATCATGCTGAGGGTAGCAGTGCACCCAAAGGGAGAAACAAATGCTTATGCGGATCATCAAAATGCCGTGGATCTTTTGGTTGACATTTTGTGACTGCTGCTCACAGACTGACATGGTACTGGCAAAAGCATTCATGGCTAAAAAGGTTTGGAAATCTCTTTCATGTTTCAAATCTCCTTATCGATTCAGATCCAATTTTTGTAATAAACAACATCTCTCTCTTAACAATTTTCATTTTCAAATTTACTTTTTTCGTTTCTTTGTTTTGTTATCTTAAAATTGATAATAATAAGTTTTATGATAAATGTATGGGATATAGGTTATATCTGTAGCTTCACATTTTATCCACACACTTAAGCTGTAGAACAGAAACACTTTAGGAAATGAAATTTAGTAGTGTATGAATTCATGCATCATGTATCATTGTCAATTTTTATTCCTCCCATTTTCTGGAAATGTGATTTTAACAGCACATCAAACTCATGAGAAGCCAAAAGATTTTATGCTAAATGGGTATACAGTCAAGGTAATTAATTTTGTTACTTTAACACTATTTTTAATTCAATTTTTCATACTGCTGCTCTTGGGATAATGATATGTTGGCATTTCCTGATTAACTACAAATCAACCAAGCATCTAAGTTCATAATGCCTTGAATTCACTTCAGATGCTGTTGGGGTTCATTATTATGATATTATATACATAGCAGATGTTGATTAATAGTATTATCATTGTTTTTTTACTTTGTTGACATGTGCATGTGTATTTGTGTGTTGATTGAAGTGTTTTATCATCTGTCTTTATCTTCAACTTCCAATTTTGGTTTATATGGCTAATCAAAATGTTTAGACATGTCTTACTCCAAAGTATGCTGGCAATTACACTTGTTCTGAATTATATCTATGAAACTTACATATTTGTTAGCAAATGATAATGCTTTCATTATCTCGCCCAGGGAAGCTAATTGTTGTTTCCATGTATCTTATTTTTGATTTAACAGGTGGATGATGACATTATATATCAAGAGCCAGATCCAGTTTTAGAAGTTCCAGTTTAGTAGATGTTTGCTAAGTTTTAGGTGTGTTAGACTATAAATAAATCATATGAGTATGGCCCTTTTTTTGGCTCCAACTTTATCTAAATAGTCAGTGAAGTTGTATAATTTTGTGAAATTTGCGCTGTGAATGGCCGCAATGCACTAGAAAGTATAAAACTAGTGATATGCATCGTCACTTTTATCTCTGACCTTGTCCTCTTTACGTGGATTTGTTGTTATGTAATTAAATGTTGCTTAGAATTCTAGAATGGTTTTATATTTTTATTTTTATTTTTCACACTTGCGATTATAGAAGCCAATTTGTGAAGCCAAGTTGTCATGTCTCACCATTGAGTGAACTAAGTTCCACTTATGTTTTATTAGTGAGATCTTACTATGTGCAGTAATCATTAGGGTTAATTCTTGTGTTTTGGCAAGTTGGGTGTGTAGATTCGGGAGATTTTGGTACTGTGTCAATGTCAAGCTCTATCAACAAATATAATCATATTAAGGACTAAAAGATCAACTTGTCAAGTTACTAGGGTTAGCTTAATGGTGAGGGGTGTGGGTAGTTATATAATCATATTAAGGACTAAAAGATCAACTTGTCAAGTCACTAGGGTTAGCTTAATGGTAAGGGGTGTGGGTAGTTATATAATAGGTTGTGTGTTCAATTCTTCTATATCCAAAAAATTAAAAAAAAAATGGATAAAGTGTGTGTTATTTTAAAAGACGTAAAGTTGTGCCATTTTAAGAGAGAGAAAGAGATAGATAAAAGAGGAGAGAGAGTTGACAAAAAAATAAATAAAGGTGTAGGTCTCACCTCTTTGTGAACGTGAAAGGATATAAGTTGTGTCATTTAAAAGGATAAATATTTTTTCCAAAAAAAAAATAGATCACTTTGTCACTTAACAAAGCTAAAACCACTCACCCTATGCAAACATACTAGAAACAGTAAAGGGTGGAAAACGATGAACGCTTCCACAAAACTATATTTGACTAACTCACGTCTTATTTTCCTATTTTCCTAAATTTTTTCTGTCAAGTTTTAATAAGTTGCATTTGCAAGGACCTATGATGCACGATACGGGATATGGGACATAATTAAAAAAATTTAAAATAATAATATCCATCAATAAAAAATAGTGTTATTTTTATTATTTAATAATAATTCTATTTTATTAATTATTGTATGGGGGAGGATATTCATACTACCAATTTTTTCTACTATCACTTCACTACCAAATTATTCACCATTGGATTAGAGGAAAAGTTGAATGAACAAAGAAAAAAAAATAACTTTTGAATCCAATGGTGATTAGAGTGGTAGTGGAGTGGTAGTAGAAAAATTTGGTAGTAAGAATATCCTTCCTCCTATTGTATTTCTTAGTTTGCCCTCTCTTTTTTTGGTGATCACGCATCATTTAATCTTCTGATCCATTTGTATATTTTTCATTATTATATATTATATATCGGTTATGTGTGACAACTGGCGTGGACATTATCCCTCCTCTCTCCCTTTCTGCTTCATCTTCTTTCTCTCTCGTCAAATGGGTCTTCTCCATCTACTTCCATTTCTGTTGGGTTCATTTTCTCCGCCAGATTTGCTTCCATTTTCATCTCGATTTGCTTTCATTTTCTGTATCTGGTTTTGTTCCCTAGATCGGTTTTGGTCAGAAAATAGACGTTCATCATCGATGACCACTCCGCTCAACCTCCTTCACCAGCAAATGCCTCAAAACCCAAAAGCTAAAACACCACAATCGTGTCCGACACGGTCAAATCGCTTGTCGAGATAGTCAACGTGTCTCAAAATATTCATTGCGTGTCGAATGCGTGTCGATGTGCAACACGCATTTTTCATGTAAAAGAAGGTGTCCGTGCTTCATTGGCCGGGAATGAAACTCAAGATCACTAGTTAAGTCAGAACAACTTTTTATTAATTGATCCATATGTTTGGTGGTATATATAAAGGACTATAAACACATCAATTCATCTATTCCATATGCAAAAAGCACTTCACTAGTTTGTCCCATTTATGTGGTTAGTGAGGGCCCAAATGTGTATCAATTTTTCTAATGAAAAATTGAATTTGAGCATAAGTTAGTTAGGACTGTATTATATACAGGCTTCTACCTAAAAAAAATTATTGCTTGAATGTACGAGAGGTATGAAGGTCTTGATGGATTCATAGGAAGATATTGTGAAATCACCAACTCATCTTTTGGAATACGTGTAATGTAACGGTAGAACTTTCCTATTATATGGGTCCTAAGTCCTAACATTAGTACCAAGTACGGACACTCCAAAAATTAGGGAAAGTTGTGTCCGACACGGTGTCGGATACACGGTAAACTTTTTCCGACATGTTAACTATTCCGACACACGAATTGACCGAGTCCGACACGTTCCAACACGCTCCGACACGGCCAAATGGCATTTTCGTAAATTTTTTAATTTTTTTTAATTATTTTTAAAAAAATTATAATACATTAATAAAGCTTCTACATGATCATATCAATTTTCTCCCTTTTTTTCCTTTAAGTAAATAATAGATCATCTCAGCACCATCGTTGTCATTCCTATTACGCTCTTACCGTGTCTCCTCCTCCCTAATCTCTCTCTAATCTGATCTGAAATCTCTCTCTTTCATCTCAGTTCTTTTTTTTTATTAAAACTTCCATCTTTTATAATGTTTGATTGTGTTCTTGATGTTTTTATTTTACGGTGTATTCTTTTTAGTTTATGTTTGTGCCTTTTGTGAAGAACGCTGCTACAATTTTTGGTATTGGGTGTCGGTGAATTTTTTTGCTGTTGTTGCCATTGGTTACATCATATTTTTATTTATTTTTTTATTTTTATTTCTCCATTTATGTAACACCTTGGATTCCGACTTTGAATCGATTTTTCTTATGCGGTTTTGGATTGAAAAGCAAAGTTGAAAGATAATGTTTTGATGGGTATTACTAATTTTTTTATTTTTTGTTAAATTATTGAATATTAAATGAAATATACACTATATAATTTAAAAAATATTTAATATTAAAACGTGTCCCAACGTGTCAAAATCCATAATTTTTTAAAATTGATGTGTCGGAATATCGTATTGTATCGTATCACGTGTCGCGTGTTGTGTCGATGCTACGTAGATTAGTACAAGATAGAGAAGCCGGTTGATGCCAATGGTGCGATGTCATATTGTTAGAGGACGCTGCATGAGGTTCTCAAGAGTAACTAGACAATAGTTAGGCCTCTCGAAAAGTCTAGCTGGCTCCTACACTTAGTCGTGGCTTGATTCGTTAACTAATTAATGGGTTAAAGAGTTTGGCTCGTGTTAAATAAGTTGGGGGAAACTTTTATTTATTTACTTTGAAATTTAATGTTGGTGTCAAATTTTGAAATTTGATACTAAATTTTAACCATTGATTTCTGTCAATTAAATTTATTAATTCTTAATAAATAATAACCGTTGATTGACGGAAATTAACAATTATAATTTCTTGTCAAATTTAAAAGTCAACATCGGTATCAAAGGATCTTATCTCATTGACATTTTGTTTGACACCTTATCTAAGAGCTTTTAGATAAAAACTGATCAACGATATCATATACTTACAAATCAGAGTTGTTAGATTAATTAGGGCTCGTTTGGTGGATATGATAGGATAAGGGTAGGATATGATATGAGACTGATAAAGGTAGGATATGATATGGGGCTGATAAGCCGATATATTGTCCTGTGTTTGATGAACACCTGATTAGCAATATGATAATACTATGTAGAAGGAGAAATTAAAAAGAAAAAATAAAATAAATGCAATAAATGTAAATATATTTGGTAGTGTGGGAATATATTGGGTAGTGTGAGAATATATTGGGTAGCGTGAAGACACTGGCGGACCCACGGTGGGTCACATGTCCGCACTTGCGGACATGAGATTTTTAAATTTTTTTTTGTAGTCATGTAGGTTATTATTTATCTATTGGTTCAATATTTATAGTAGGAGTAAATATCATTTTAAGTCTCTAACAAAATATATGGTCCGCATTTTAGTCTCTTACCAAAAATTAGTCTCGAGGAGGTCCTAAAAAATTCAAAGTGGATCAATTTAATTAAAATCGTGATCCTCACACATTAAAAAAAAAAACCTATATTAGTCTCAAAAGACTAAAATAGGTCCACTTTAAATTTCATTGGGACCAGGTGACTTTTTATTTTATAATGGACTAAAATGTGGACCGAATTTTTTGTTAGGGAGCAAAAATGGTATTTATTCTTATATTAGTTAGCAACGTAGCAACGTACAGAGATGATTAAAATAACGTAGCAACGTAAATTGATTAGAGAGAAAACTTATTCTTTCTCCTCTGTCACATACCCTTCCCACGATTTCCCGTTCCCATGATTTCTTCATGCTTTGTTATGGAAGCAACTAGATTATGAACGGGTTCAAGCGTTAATTTAAAATTTTTTACAAACAAAAAATTCAGGGGCGCTGCTCCCGAACCTCCGCCACTAAATATGCGGACATAAAAAAATTTTCCTGAGTCTGCCACTGCGTGAGGATATAGTGGGTATCCAATATTGATATCCTATCATATTGAATCCTAACCCATCTCCCCCCACAGGATAAGAAATCATGTATTGGATATGATAAAATGAGACAATAGGATAACCTAATCATATCTTATTGACCCACCAAACAAGAGATAAATGTGAGATATGATAAATTATCCTATCCTATCTTCCTTATCAGGTGCTCCAAATGGTGAATTTTTTTTTGCTGTTGTTGCCATTGGTTACATTAGATTTTTATTTATTTTTTATTTTTATTTCTCCCTTTATGTAACACCTTGGATTTTGACTTTGAATCAATTTTTCTTATGTGGTTTTGGATTGGAAAGCAAAGTTGAAGGATAATGTTTTGATGGGTATTACTATTTTTTTATTTTTTGTTAAATTATTGAATATTAAATGAAATATACACTATATAATTTAAAAAATATTTAATATTTAATATTAAAACGTGTCTCAAGGTGTCAAAATCCATAATTTTTTAAAATTGACGTGTCGGAGTGTCGTGTTGTATCGTATCACGTGTCGCGTGTTGTGTCGATAGTATATAGATTAGTACAAGATAGAGAAGCTGGTTGATGCCAATGGTGCGATGTCATATTGTTAGAGGACGCTGCATGAGGTTCTCAAGAGTAACTAGACAATAGTTAGGCCTCTCAAAAAGTCTAGCTGGCTCCTACACTTAGTCGTGGCTTGATTCGTTAACTAATTAATGCGTTAAAAAGTTTGGCTCGTGTTAAATAAGTTGGGGGCAACTTTTATTTATTTACTTTGAAATTTAATGTTGGTGTCAAATTTTGAAATTTGATACTAAATTTTAACCATTGATTTTTGTCAATTAAATTTATTAATTCTTAATAAATAATAACCGTTGATTGACGGAAATTAACAATTATGATTTCTTGTCAAATTTAAAAGTTAACATCGGTATCAAAGGATCTTATCTCATTGACATTTTGTTTGACACCTTATCTAAAAGCTTTTAGATAAAAACTGATCAACGATATCATATACTTACAAATCAGAGTTGTTAGATTAACAATTCTCATATGAGATGTAAAACCCGAATCAAATGATTCTCTTTAAATTTCTTAAATTTTGTATTTAGTTCTCTCCTTACAACCATTAAATAGGTTTGCTCGAATGAATATTTATGAAGGGATATTATATAAACACAAAATTTACATGTAATCATATCATGTGAAATTTGTTAGAATAAATGACCAAAAAATGACAAAACAAAGAGGGGAACAGTCCGTGTAAAATCAATGCTTCAAAACACAATAAGAACATGCACATATCAAATATAGTATCACCAACAAAAAATAATCCGAGCCCAAGGAAAATTCTCTTCAATAACAGAACAGATCACATCTCTTGCGATTGACTATATTATAACAATAAGAGGCCCTTCAAACTCAGTGGCCGAGAAACGCACCAGACTATAGACAAAAATGCGTATGAAACTTAGACAGACCAAAAAATCGCTACTGGTGTTTGGTAGGAGGTTTCTTTTAGGATGACAGTGAAAATTGAGATAGGTTTTCTAATTGACCATATTTGGTAGGAGGTTTTAAAAAATTTGTTCATCATTTGGGTTTGCATAGCAATTTCAGTTTGTGTGTAAAAGAAAAAATTTGTCATTTCAAAGGGTAGTATTCTCATTACCCCATCAAACCAAAAAGTAGGAAAAAAAAGCAATGGACATAAATATCCCTGTTTAAAGAACGTGCCAAAAGAAAGCTGAAGAGTGGGAGTCTTCTTTGTATTTTTTTTTTTTTTGGTAATAAATATTATTTGTATTTAGTCAATAGTTAGTTTGATAATTTTATCCCATTTTTTCCATCAATATTTTAACTTCAACCAAATATAGACTCAGAAAATTTAACATAATTTTTTCGGTAATATTGTTGTTAGATATATTAATAATATAAACCAATAATATGTTCACATATAAGTCCAATAGGTGAAAGCATGGTTATTTGGGTCCATATGGGCTGGAGCCCAATAACTTGCATTATATCTAAGGTTTCCTAAGCTCGAGGTAATACTGTTGAGCATTCCAAACTTGTAGTCTCTTGGTGTAATACTTCAAGCACCTCTAAACTCTTTTCTCTCAAACTCATAACCTCCAACAATTTTGAAGTATTAGCTTCGTGTGTCGGATTTGAGCGAGTAAGGTGTCTATTCGAAGATCTCATCGAGTGGAACTCATATTTTAAATCACTTTCGCGATTCGATGAAAGGATTTACCGGGATCTGAGTTTGAAACAACTGAAGCCTCAACTTTTCAGTCCAGATCTCGAAAATTTCGGCCATCTTCAGAAATTGAAACCTAATGGGCTTTGTTCTACTCGTCGAGACGATCGTTTTGAGTGGTCACTCGCCTTAAACGGAGATCGGACGAAGGAGATATGTCTGTTTGAAGTTTTAGGTGCACTTTTATGCGAAAAAGAATATTCCTGCGAAAAGGAATATTCTGAGGGAATATTCTGTTAGTTGGGGAATATTCTGTAGAGGACATTTTAAAAATCAGAAAATGTTCTGGTAAGTTTCTGGCAACAGGGGTAGTCCATCTTAAGGTTTTTGGGCGCTCCGGATCTGTTTTTGGGGTCTGTTTGGCATATTCCAAGTCTACATAGTAGTTTGATGAAAGTTGGAGTCTTTGCTTTAATTTGCAAAGTGTGAGAGAACTACAAGGTGCACTCTTTCTAACTCTTAACTCTGATTAAAATGCCTAAATACAGTTCCTATGATATTATGAAATGAAATCATTTGATGTTATTTAATTTTATGGTTGGAAATTACATGTTCGATTCAGCATGGAAGAACATAAATATTTCATAATGTATTAAATGATTTTGCATTTACCATTTAAAATTGTGGATTAATATCAATGGAACAAAGATGGATATTTTTGTAGGGATTTCTTACTAAATTCTCTAAATATTCATCTAGCTATGACTCGTAGTGAATATAAGATGACGGAAAAGATATAAGATCATTTGAATGCTTAGTTCCAAAAATAATAGGGGTTTTCCAAAACACTCCTAGTAGAAAAGTTTTTTGAATTCAAATTTAATATGGATTCACGTATCACCTCTTAATTAATTGAATTAGTGAACATGAGGAACAAGTTTAAAGATGATAAACCTAATATGTCTGATAATCTCTTTGTCGATCTTGTGTTGAGTAAGCTACTTGCTGAATAGAGTTCTTTTAAGACTGAAATGCACAGGCTGGAAGAATAGAGTGAACTGGATAAATTAAAGAGGTTTATTGATATCAAGGATCAAAACTATTTTAAGAAGAGTCTGGAACAAATAGGACAACAAAAGTTAGTTGCCTACTTAGTTTCATATTCCAATAAACCTCAAAAGAAGTCCAAGCCACCAAAAGGTGAATCCTCTTCATAGTTAGAGGCTAAAAAGACTATCTTTAAAAAAGAAAGACAAGTGTCATAACTGTGAAAAGTGGGATCACTGGACAACAGAGTGTAAGCTACCAAATAAGTTAAAGAATAACACACCACAAAATGAGGCTAATATTTTAACTAATGAACCTGAGCCTCAAGCTTTCATTGGAATGATGAAGAATGGAAAGGCCAGTGTCTCTTCTGAGTTGTGGTTGTAGAGCGGTGCTACCTGTCATACTACAAATGATAGGAATTTACTCACTAAGGTCATAGAAGTGAAAGACACAGTGGAAAATTGCAGTGGCAATGAGACAGACGTGACTCATGTTGGAACTGCAAATTTGGTGCTTTCTTCAAGTAAATTACTAACTCTAAAATAAGTTAGAGTAGTACCTTTACTTGAAAGGAAATTGGTATCTTTGCTTGATAAAGCTTGTATGCCTTTGTCAACTATGAATGGTAGAGTAACTTTATTTGTTAACTCTGGTTATTTTGGTTGTGCATTCATGATTAATGATATGTATAGATTGAGTTTAGATACTGTGAGCATAAACCATATGAATTCAACTTTGATTGATCCAAAGTTGTTACATAATAGATTTGGACATGTGAACTAAAGGAAAATGCAACATCTAGCTAAAACCCTTTATACTCCATTAAATGCCTCTATTCGATTTGACAAATGTGAAGTATGTGCACAAACTAAGATTACTAGAAAACCTTTAAAGTCGATTTCTAAAAGCACGCAACTTCTTGATCTGATACATTCTGACATTTGTGACTTTAGAAATTATATTACTAGAGGTGGTCAGAAGTACTTAATAACATTCATAGACGATTTTTCTAGATATTGTCATGTCTATTTATTGAAATCAAAAGATGAAGTTTTTGAAAGGTTCTAGATTTTTAAGTCAAGAGTAGAAAATCAACTCAACTTGAAAATTAAGAGGTTTAGGAGTAATAGAGGAGGAGAGTACACAATGACAGGGTTCAAGGAATTTTGCACTTCAGAGGACATAATATTTGAAACCACTACTCCTTACTCACCCCAATCAAATGGTGTTGCTGAGCGCAAGTATAAGACATTAACTGAAATGTTAAACTCTATGTTACTTACAGTTGGCATGCCTTCCTCATATTGGGGAGAAGCAGTTCTAACTAGCAATCACATCCTGAACAGGTTGCCGCACTCTAAGTTTTCTATGACTCCTTATGAGATATGACATAAGCGCTCTTGTAGATATGATAATCTTAACACTTGGGGATGTATTGCTTATGTAAGAATACAAGATCCTAAGAGACCTATAGTGAGACCTAGAACCATTACTTGCGTATATCTAGGAAGTGCATAAGACAGTCCTGCAAATAGATTTTTGGATCTATCTACAACTGCGGTGGTAGAATCCAGAGATGCATAATTCCTTGAGAATAAGTTTATCAAAGATTATGGCTTGAGTGTTTCTAGATCTACAGATATGATTTTAGAATCTCCTATAGAATCTGAAGCAAGCCCTTCTGAACTTACCCCACACAACTGGCTGTTGAATTAGTTCCAGTTAGAGTATCTACGAGTGAGAGTTCACAAAGACTTTGGCGAGGACTTTGTCACTTACCATCTAAAGGATGATCCATTCTCCTATCAGGAAGCAATGAAATCTAGAGAATCTCTACTGTGGGCGGAAGCCATAGATGATGAAATGAGCTTTATGCTGCATAATCATACTTGACAGCTAGTTAATTTACCGAAAAGGGCTAATGCTATAGGTTGTAAGTTGGTAGTGAAGAAGAAAATGAATAGTGATGGATCAATAGCCAGATACAAAGCACATCTAGTAGCTAAAAGCTATAGACAACAAAGTGAAGTAGACTATTTTGGCGTCGACTCAGCTGTGTGTTATTTATCAACTATAAGAATTCTTCTTGCTTTGACATCTATTGAGCGCTATGTAGTGCATGAAATGGATGTAAAGACAACTAGTGGATGACATGTTAATTCTTGATTTTGATCATTCTGTAGTGAGTGACATGAAAGCTAATTTAGCTAAAGAATTTACCTTGAAAGATCTTGGTATTGCTAATACCATTCTTGGTATGAAAGTAAGCTTTGATAGGCAAGTTATCTCCCTTAGCCAGACTCATTATATTGAGCAGCTACTTTCTACCTGGGGATACAGTGAGTGCAAACTGAGTGAGATACCATGTGATAATAATAAAAGATTGAGTCCTCACGAAAGGACCAGTGTGGATCAATTAAAGTATTCAAAACTGATTGGTAGTCTCATATATGTTGCAAGTTGCACTAGACCTGACATAGCCTTTACAGTTGGCATGCTGATTCATTTCACTAGTAATCCTACTAAATAGCATTAGGATGCCCTCGATAGGATGATGTGATATCTTAAAGGTACTAAAGATTACGCTCTACACTATTCTAGTTATCCTTCAATTGTGGATTAATATTTTGATACGTCATGGTGTTCAGAAATCAGAAATAGTAAGTTCACCAGTGGATATGTATTCACTTTGGGTGGAGCTACCATTGCTTGGAAATCCAAAAGATAGACTTGTATTGCATTGTCGTCTATGGAATCAGGACTTTTTGCTTTAGCCTTAGCCGGCGAAGAGGCAAAGTGGATAAAGAATCTGATTACGGATATTCCTTTGATTCGACTAAAGATTAATTCTTTAAGCCTATTTTGTGATAATCAAGCACATGTCCAGGTTGTTAAAAATGCTCTCTTTAATTCAAGGAGAAGAAGTATAAGATTGAGACATGCGTTGTTGAATTATATGAGAAAATGAGGAGTTATCACCTTGATCGATGTGAGATCAAAGGATAACTTGGCTGATGCTCTCACAAAAGATATGCCTAAAGATCGATTATTCAAAACAGTGGGGGAAATGAGGTTAAAGACTATATAGACAAGTCTTAATTACCATTTACTTACCTTTCAATTGTGTGTTTTGGATTATCGAATCTTTCTTTTGTTGGCCAAAATGATAAGCACTATTTATATGTTTCATCGATGTTCATGGTTGTTGATTAATTTGAAAGGGGTTAGTTGTCTCATTCCAAACTTGATGAAGATAACTTGAACCTGATTCAAAGGTTCTACCTGGGAAACTTATGTTATTCCAAACTTGATAATGCAATCTAACTAGGTTGGACCATCCTTTTGGTTAAATGATCTCATTCCAATCTTGATGCTAGATTATTTGACTTTGAGGAATCAGTAATTATGACATTCCAAATTGAAACACTGAAATAGTTGTTTGCATAAGAAGCCTATGGGTCATGTTCTTAATTGAAACTTGACATCACATGACTAGGTTATTGTAAGTAACTTGACTATTGGTTCTGTTCATTGAAACTAGACAATAATTATTCTCTTACAATTAAACTTAAGTTGATGGCTCTTTGCAAAACAGACTGTTTAGGCCTTGTTCATAATTTATGAAACTGGCTTGATGCTTATGAACATAATATTGTGATGCTTTATGACATTAATATATGTTCTTCTTTGCCTGATGATATGATGCTAAGTTCTTTTAGTAGAACCAGACATCTTTGGTAGATTATTCAACCAATTGAATTCATAATAATATGAAATTCATACTTGATATTCTACAGAGGATGGCAGAGATGGAGGAGAGCTTAATGAGGGGGATCTTTACTAAGATCACCTCCTTGATGAATGGATATATCATTTAGAGTAAGTGGGGAATTGACAATTCATCCGCTATTGCCCATTTTGATGGAGTCCATTTATTTGAGACTTACATTTTACTATCTTTATTTTATGAACATTGTTAATTGTGAACCGATTTTGAGACTTATTTTGGATGTTGGGATTTGGATGAGTTTAGATTGAATCCAAAACTTAAATATTTATTTTAGTATGTTGGTCTCAGAACAGATTCATGATAATGATGATTTATTTATTTAGATTGAAAATGACGATTGAGTTTAATATTTTAACGCTAAAACTATTTGATTGATCCGAGTTAATTGTCTTGGACTGGATATGAATGATTCATATTTGTTTGAACATTATATTGATCACTCTATTGGATTGTGCTATATGGCGAACATGGGAGGAGATTGTTGGATATTAATAATATAATCCAATAATATGTTCATATATAAGCCCAATAGGTGAAAGCATGGTTATTTGGATCCATATGGGCTGGAGCCTAATAGCTTGCATTATATATAGGGTTTTCTAAGCTGGAGGTAACACTGTTGAGCATCCCAAACTTGATGTCTCTTGGTGTAAAACTTCAAGAACCTCTAAACCTTTCTCTCTCAAACTCAACCTCCAACAATTGTGACCTACCAAATAACTTTTTTTTACTTTTTTACCAAATTCACTTTTTTACCATATTCCTAATAATTGTATTTGTATTTTCATGATAAAAAAAATTTCTCCTGCGAAAAAAGTGATCAGTTTTTTCCGGATTGATGCGTATTTATAAAACACAACCAGTCTCTATTGATTCCAATGGCGACAAGGCACAATTGCTCAGGCGAAATGACACAAAAAACCAGTAAGTTGAAGCCTCGAAATGGCGTGCACCTGTTGGGAAGTGATGATATTTTTTGTCATTGGGGGCATTTTGGGAAATAAAATAATTTTATAACCTGGGAAATTTTAGAAAAAAAATAAAAATGAAATTAAGTTTTAATATAAAAATTTATTTTCAAGCGGACATCGGCCATTCGTATATAGACATTTTCACATCATCTCCGGAGTTTGAGTTTTCAAAGTGCATTCAACCTTTTTTAGACCTTTGTGTTAGTGTATATATATATATATCTATGGTTTATGTTTATCTCATTTAACATGAGATAAACAACTCTCATACACACATAAAAGAGGTTGGGTCCTACCACTCTTTTTTCTCTCTACTCTTACCTATGGGCCCCACTTATACTTTTATTTCTACAACATTAGGTAATTTTTTTCCTACAACATAAGAAAAATATATCCCTATATATAGGGTAACACTTATCTTATGTTGCATAAGAGAAGTATTATCACATGCTCAAATAATAGATAGGAGAGAGAAAAAAGTTGAAGGTGAGAGAAAAAAATCTTGTGGGACCCATTTGAAAAATATGAGTGTAGGATATAATAATTTTTTATTTAACATAAGAAAAGTAATTCCCATATATATATATATATATATAATAGTTTTCTTATATTGTATAAGATGTTATTTTCTACACTCATATTTTTTCAAATGGATCCCACAATTTTTTTTTCTTTCACTCCAATTCTTTTATCTCTCTTATTTATTGTTTAAGTAGAAGATAATACTTTTCTGATGCAACATAAGAAAGTATCATCTTTTATATATACATTGAAAATATTCCAATCAGTTCATCACTTCGCAACTAGTCCGATTCGGGATGGGTCCAGAATTAAGGCTTTAAAACCCTCCCTAATATGATACTAGAAAAATCGAATACATGCTTTTCCCCTATCTGCTCAGCTCTCATGCGCCAACTAAACTACCACTGTTTGGCATAATATATATTTTCTTATTGCGAATGGGACCAAATTTGTGTTTTGGCTATTGCAATGGTAAGATTTCCCGATGATTGAAGGCAACGAGATCAATGCAAACAAAATGCACAATCAACTGTAGAAGATTCATGCTAAATTGAAACTTGAAGCAAATTAGATTATTTCTGGTTTGACATGTACACTTTTTGTCGTGAAACAAGTAAAGATGTTGATATGCAATTTTCTTACAACAATTATGTTGAGTTCATGATCATTGCATCTGAGCAATAATCTATTATGACAATACTTAAGTTTTATGTTGCCATATTGTATAGTTCATCATTATCGTGCAATCATATCATATGAATACTCAAATTTAATTCATAATGAGAAATAATGTTGACATTAGCTTACAAGAAGATGATGACAATAATTGGAAAAACTAAAGCATGCATTATTAATTATGATGGTGAAGATGAAGACAACTTCGATGCTTATTCGTACCTTTGTAGCTTGCCCACCTCTGTTTATTTTGCTTCATCACTACCTATTAGTGAACATCTGCATCATATGCTAGGTTAGTATTTGCATGATTTGCTTGACATATAGTGAAGTTAGTATTTGTATATCATGGCCAACAAAGGTGGACACAGTTGGCTAATAGTTTGGTTCATATCCTACAAGGGTGTTAGTTCAAACTCCGCTGGCCGATGTGAGGGCTTTGTTGGTAGGTGATATGTAATCTCTCCCAGAAATCCTCAAAGAGGTTGGAGGGTCTTCTTTGACCTTAGTGGAATCCCGGTGTCTAACCCTACTTAAACTTTTTATCTTTCAAAAAAGAGAAAAGACGTATGTGGATTAGTGTCTTTCATGATGTTATATATTATGTAGGTGAACCTCATACTACATTATGGAATTCATTTCCACATTATATATATATATATATATATATATATATATATATAATTATTGGGACCACCCTGATGAATTTTCCTAGTTTGAATGTACCTGGTTCTTAGCAAGAGATGACTTTTACGTTGGATTACATTTTGAAAGCAACCAGCCTGTCTAGATGGTCGTCTAGCATTATTCTTGATATTGCATCAGACTTTTTTACTTTTGTGGTTGAATCTAAACCAGTTAAAATGATTATGAGGTGCCCAAATTGCACAAAAGGTGGCAAATGAGGGAAGTTTTACAAAAATGTTCAAATAAGTTGGTAATCATTAAATGGGGTGCTCATTAACCTGTATGATTCCTATTAGAGGTGTAAATAGGCTGGGCTAGGTTTTAACATAAATAGGCTTGGCTTGTGTAAAAATGTTGTGTCTGGCCTGGCCTGTGTAGGCCCCAAATTACAGGTCTCGTCTGACCTATATTTAAAAAATAAAAGCTTTGGCCTTTTCCTATTAGCCTTTTTAAGCCTATTAAACATTCAACAATCAAAAGAATAACTAAAATAATATTATTTTATTATTCAAAATTATTAAAATAATAATTTTATTTATTTTATTTAAAATAAATAATATAATATAGGCCGGCCTGTAGGCTTATAGGCCCGACATGTACAAAAAACATATGGCCTGTTTTCTAAATAGATTTTTTTTAAAGTCTAGTCCTGTTCTATTTTACTTTTTTGTAATAGGCCAGGCTTGGCCTAATATAGGCTAGGCCATAGGCCGGCCTAGCCCATTTATACCCCTAATTCCCATGCTTTCTCAAGGTCATAACAAATCAGATTATAAATTCATATGCTCTTGCATACTAGGTATGATTCACTACCATATAATTTATACAAATTCATGTTTTTTTTCTTCAACATAATTTTAGTATTGGATCTATATAATTTGGGAATTTATGTGTGTTAGGCATGGTAAACTAAGAACCATCAATCCCAATTTCATTAATCTAAGAAGGGATTTGTTGGCAACTCACTTATAAAATCTCATATAAGAAGGCTTGGAAAGCTAAATTGAAAGCAATGATGAAGGTGTTTGGTGACTGAGATGAGTCTCATGAATTGTTGCTAAGATAGATGGAACGCGTGCAATTGTTTGCACTGAATTCTATGTACAATCTTTAGTCAAACGATTTTGTGTTCGTGAATCAACTTTGTTCTGCCTGTGTGACAGAGATGTCTAGCCATTGGCTAGTAAGTTTATGTTGGATATGGTGCTCTCACTAGATACCTATGAATTAGGTATCTTGGGGGTAGCAAATCACGACACAGAATATTAGGAACTTAGCCAGATAGGGGGGGTGTGTGTGCACTGTGATTGCATAAAATAGGTTAAAGAGAGATTAGTCATACATGTGATCTTTAGCTCCTATTTATAGAGTTTACCTTAGGATTTGAGTCATTGGGCCTTCCAAGAGCATGGACCTTACCCAGGTCCATAACAGTTGCCCCCCACCCTGGTAAGCTAATAATTTAGGTTGTCGGAAGATCGGCGGGGAAGTCAGTGGCTTTTTTATCTCCTGGAATGCGGCCTCGCATTCCGAGTTCCATCCGTACTGTACTTCCTTTCTTAACAACTAGAAAAAAGGTAACGTCATTTCTGCCAACCTAGGTAGGAATCTGGTAAGGGAGGTCGGCCTTCCTGTCAGCTGCTGTATTTCTTTCTTGCTTTTTGGTGCCTTCATATCTAACACGGCTCTGAACTTTGAAGGGAAGTCGGCTACTATGAACCTCACTCTTTCGGATTTGAATGCTTCTTTTGACCGTAAAATGAGTCTAAGATCAATATATCCTTTAGGGGAGGTATTTTAATCATTGAATGCAATCAAGATGGTTTTGCATGGCCTCAAGTCCTCTTCATCCAGATTCATCTTTTTAAATACTTCCCACAAAATTATGTCAACACAACTACCGTTATCGACAAAGATCTTCTTAACCCGGCAGTTAACCAACGTTTCAGTAATAACCAATCCATTGACATGCCCTGACATTACGTCCTCTAATTATTCTCTGGTAAAATATAACAATGGTGGCTCTGGCTTTTGGATTTCTTCATTAAATCTAGGCCGCTCTCGGATTGAGCGTACTTCCCTCAAGTATTTCCTTCTGGTATTCATCGTATTACCTCATCCGCCAAAAGCTCAACTCATCACATTACATTCAAACTCTGGTTCTACGAACTCGTCATCGTCTCTAACTGGCTTTTTACCCTAGCTTTCCTTTCTCAGTCTTTTCTCCTTGACCGGGCTCATTGGCCGACCTTTCCTTTTTCTGTTGTCTCTCCATCCTTGGGTCCTTATGAGATGTTGGCACAACTTGCAATCTCTGATATACTTTTCAATTGCGTCTCTTAAATCCCAACATTCGTCAGTGGTATGTCCTGGTCCATCATGAAAAGCACAGTACCTTGTATGGTCTGTGTTGGCCCTGTTCATTAAGGATCGAGGTCTTTCAACCTTTTTCATCTCTGTTGAGGCCACTTCTTTCCATATTTGAGATCTGGGAAAATTAAGTGACACATATTTTCCATATCTTCCTCTTGGAGAAACTCTTTCCTCCTGCCTCTTACCCCAAAAACCATTTTGCCTTCTATTTTCGAGTTTCTCATATTTGTTTGGGCTTATTCTGTGATCTATGTTTTCTATTTCCATTTGTTCTAACTCGAGATATTTCTTTGACCGAGCCGTGAACTTCACCAACGTCTGAATCAGGTCCTTATAAATAGATTAAGCCAATCTAGAGGACCAATGCAACCCTGCCACCACCAGATGTATGTGGACATTTTCGGATAATCCTGGAACTTGTAATGCCGCCTCTTTAAAGCAGTCTAAGTATTTTTGTAAGGTTTCACGGGGTTGCCGCCTTATTTTTCCCAAGGCAAACTCTAACTTCGGCTGCTTTTCGATGATGGCAAAATTCAGCAAAAATCTTCCACCAAACTCCTCAAAGGACCTGATAGACTTGGCTGGTAGTGATGAGAATCACATTTGAGCTTCCCCCATTAAATTGGTTGCAAAAAGTCGCGTGATCAATGGTTCTTCTATTCCTTTGATGTACATAGTCGTATCAAAGGCATCCAAATGAACCTGAGGATCTTAGGTTCCATCATATTTCGGTAGTTCAGACAAGTTTAGATTTTCTGGGAAAGGTGCATCAACAATTTCATCCACAAAAGGACTATCATTGTATCGTCCCCTTTTATACTTCCTCCTGTATACCCCGGACACATCATCCGAGTTTCTTACTTGCTGCCTTTGATCATAAGGCCAAGCATTTTTCGTTTGCCTTCCAAAGTTATTCCTTCCACCCCAGTCCCCATCATTTTGTACACTTTGGTTTTCAACAGGGTTAGAAACCCTTCTCTGATCTCTGCATGTAATGTTTCTTGCTTGGCCGAGCCCGCTTCCGCAATGATTGTTATCCCAGGGATTTGTGATCCTCAGGTCGGTCATCACTTGGTTCATATCCTGTGCAGGATCTGGGTTCCTAGCCTGCCATAACCTAGATTCCAGATCCCGGATTTGCCGTGCATCCTCCTTTCTTTGGAGTTTGGTTCTTCCTTCCATTTCCTCCATCCTCTTGAGGACCGCAGCAACAGCTAGATCTGTCACCCACTGGTCATGATTAACATCATTAGGTATTTGTCCCGCATTCAAAGCCTGTTCCCCAATCAGTTGCAATCCTTCCATGTATGGGGCATTATGATTTACTGCCGGAGTTTATGCTGAATCGGAATGCACATCACTGACATGGACAGGGTTTGTATCGACATACTGGTGATTTTCAGGTACATGTTGCCCTGAAGGATCCTCTCGAATCATAAGGATGCGTCCATGTCCAACATTTGATGCTGATGATTGCCGGTAACCACTCATGGTTGTGCGTACCATTTTTTGATTGAGGTTTTCAAAAAAAATTTGTCTAGTTTTCCACAGACGGCGCCAATATTCTTCATGTGTGGCAAAGATGTCTAGTCGTTGGCTAGTAAGGTTATGTTGGATCTGGTGCTCTCTCTAGATACATATGAATTAGGTATCTTGGAGGTAGCAAATCATGACACACAATATTAGGACCTTAGCCAGAGAGGGGGTGGTGTGTGTGCACTGTGATTGCATAAAATTAGTTAAAGAGAGATTAGTCATACTTATGGTCTTTAGCTCTTATTCATAGAGTTTACCTTAGGGTTTGAGTCATTGGGCCTTCCAAGAGCATGGGTCTTACTCAGGTCCATAACAAACTCCGTAGTTGTTTTGCTAAGTTTTGTTATTTTTTCTGGACATTCTAGGAGTGTTGTGGTTTAACTAATGCAAACCAATAATACTACGTCTTGATTTGACCCCATAAGTGGGACCACCACCCCATAGCATGTTGCTGCCAGAAGCAGAACTCCATATTTCTTCTAGAGAACTCCGTCTTACATGGGAAGTACCATAGGACACTATTAGTTGCCACAACCAAGATGGAAACTGAACCGTTAGTGGGGTTACGAGCCCAATATGTAACCCTAAAAAGGTATGATGGTCACTATAGCGGTATCAATGTTAGCAGAGATACATACCTAAGCTAAATGATAAAATCCCAAGTGCAATGTGAGACAATAAAAATTCTGGGGGGGGGGGGGGTTAGGGCTACAATGACTTTTTAATGCAGCAGGATAATGACACATAAGTTAGGGATCCTCCTCTGTAGAAAGGAGGGGAGTATTTATAGCAGGAGGTGGTGCCTTGCATGTGTGGGAGAGTGAGTCAGGTCAACTCTTATGGGGAAGGGCCAAAATGCCATTCCTGGCAGCTGCAATGTGCTTTGCAGTTACTGTTATGCCAATAACAGCTGCTGGTGCAATGGATAAGGAGGGAGATATCTATATAGGGACATAGGGAGGCATGACAAAAGGAAGAATATCCCAATGTAAGATATTTTGGTATCTTATGTTGGAGAACTTGTTGCATACGCACAGTGATAACAACGTCAAGGGTTAATAGGGCTAACGTGGCTTGATACTTGGGCAGCCAAAATAGAAACAAAATGGTGTTTCAATCGCATTTGTTATCATCTAAGGAGAGACCTTGGGGGCTTGGATGTGGTTCTTAGCAAGCATTAGTCAACTCGTGACCTAAAAAATATTTATGTCATATTTTAAATTCATATCAAAGCATTAAATCGACATTACCAAATTCACACCTTGGTTGCCATCCCTAAATGCTTTTCATGTCCACTACATTTGCCATATTGCCAACAATTTAAACCATTAGTTTAAACCAAGAGGAACAATGTTCCCACCAAATTTGAATATATGACATCCAGTTCACAAGGTTTGAAGTGGATAAGGTAGTCAATCCGATTGTATAGAAAGGTGGTTAGATATCACATGTAACAATTGAACATATACGCTTGTCACTGTCAGAGGTTTCGAGCATATAAATATTTGCAGTGTTTAAAAACCCAGCCCGACCATCGACCCGGCCGAGGTCAGGGATCACGGGGTCACTGGTTCAACCGGGGGGTCACGAGGTCACTACACTTACCCGATTTTATATACTAAAAAAATTAAATATAAATATAAATATAAATATATATATATATATATTTATTTATTTATATTTATATTTATATTTATATATATCCTATATGAAAATATTAAAACACAAACTCCCAATCATCAAAGATTCAAAATATACTTAACATAATTCACCAATTACAACCACAAGTCAATATTACACAACCTAATTAAAGTATCAAGATACCAAAGTACAAAACTCATATTCTAATGGAGTCACTACGCTGACCTGGTTCTACCTCTTTTGAGAAGGTTCTTGACAAAGAAAAATTTAAAGGAAGTAAGAATGAATTTTTGTTTTCCATCGATGATCGTAAGGATTTCATGTGAATGGGTAAAATTCTTACCTTTTCTAAAAGATTCACGGCAATGAGGTGAAGATTGAAGATGTCTAGGTCGTTGGGAGTGAAGAGAACGATTAGATTTATGTTTGCAAACATTTTTTTTAATAAAATGATGTTGTTTCAAAGAATTAAAAAAATACAGTGACCCCCTTTGACTCCTCTGACCCGGGAGTCACTGAAACCCGGTCGAGTTTTGGGGGTCAGAGAGGTCAATATGCTATGCATATAGGGTACAACTTGTGACCCCAACCCTCAGAGGGAAGGGATCAGGGTTGACCTGGGTCAACCCGAGGGGCGGAATGAGATTTTAAAACACTGAATATTTGTGCTTTCTTGTTATAGTTGTATAATTTCTATCAATTTTTGAATTCTTACAAAATATTATTGATGTGAATTTTGGATGATGATAAATTATTGGTATATCAATAAATATACATATATGTATACAAAATAGAAAATAAGATATAATATAATAAAGCATGACAACATTAATTAAAAAATAATATTTTTATGTTTGCCCCTAATCCTATCTCCTGGGCGGGTTAATTTTTTAACTATTCTTTTATGTTCTTTATTTATGTTCTTTATTGTATTTCTTTTGTTATTTTCATTCATTTAACTTCTATATAAGTTTAGCTCACAAGAAAGAAGCTTCTATATAAGTTTAGCTTAATTATTATTATTTTTAAAACTTTTCAAATTCTATTTGGAGCTTTTATTTAAAACTAAAAATTACTTTTAATCTAAAGTTAAAAAAAAAAATTGTTTGGTAATTAAATAAATGGTTCGCTTTTTCTACCGTTACTGCATATAAGTAATCTGCAGGAAGCCCAATACGACGTCATTTGGGACGGAAATCATGGTATTTTTGTAATTTTAATTTATTTCAGGATTATAATAGTCTTTATATTTATAAATTTTTATGATTTCAATAACAAAACAATGTCGTTTTGGGAATAAATGCAGATAACTTATCTGCAATAACTGCAGAAACATTTTTCACTTAAATAAAATATGGGTTTAATGTTTTTCATGTTACAGGAGATAAAATTTTAAGTTTTATCTCCTACAAGCATAAAAGTATGTGAGACCCTTTTTTTTCTTTTTTCTTTTTTCATACGGCCTACATGAGTTCCACACACTGTTATGTGTTTTCGGGAGATAATTTTATCTCCTACAATATAAAAAAGGGAGAGGTTATACTTACAACTTCTTTTCCTTTACAACCTCTTACAACCAATATCTTAATCGTTGATTTCTGCCAATCAAAGGTTAAGATTTATTGCAAATTAATAATTAATTAATAAATTTTATTGGCAAAAATCTTAATCGTTGATTGACGGAAATCAACGGTTAAGATATTGGTTGTAAGAGGTTGTAAAGGAAAATAGGTTGTAAGTATAACCTTCTATAACACCCCGTGTATACCCGGTTTGTTAACATGTCATCGTATTAAGCCATGCTTAATTTAAAAATGCGGAATATCTTTTTCTTTTCAATTATGACGTCATTATACTTAGCCAAGTTGATTACTTAACCATTTTCATAAAACATCGCCTGTATGTAAATTGCAAAGAAAGCTAACTGAAATAAATCATAATATAAATAAAAGTGAGTATATAAAATCACGGAGCTACAACACGTAGTCCAAACATAATCCTAATACATTATTACAACTCGGAACTAAAATAAGACATAGTCAAATCACGCGGCATGGACAATCCCCATGCTCACCAAATAAGGCAACAAAGCCAACAAAGTCTCAACAACAACTACATAATCATAAAGCTAATAGCAAAATAGCAACAGGCATATCCGGCATCCAATCATAATCAGTAAATAAACAGCAATATCAGCTAAGCTCCGGCCTCCTACCGCTAGAGGTCTCAACCCCTGCATTACCTGAACTTGAAACTGGTGCCCTAAACGTGGGGTGAGATCTCTAAGAAGAAATCTCAGTAAGACAAGGGGTCCTCAAGGATCTTTCACCCCAAGCTCACTTACATGTGAAATATAAGTTCTAAAAATAATTTATCAATATCAATTCCAAAACTATGCAGTGCAAAAGATATTAATGCCATGTATGTTATCACTATTTTACTGGTCAGAGAAATGCAGGAATACGTCTATTACCTACAGTTAGTACAAGGAACATCATTTGCACCTCACCCACAGCCTCACCATCTTGTATGGCGCTACATACTCAGGCTTACCGTATAGGTGGAAAACCATATGCATATCATAAAGGCACTTGCATATAACAGCTCAACAACATTTAAGAATAATACATGAAAACAACATCATGCATATAAACCGTCCCCCCATGGGACATGGTGGAACCAACAATGGCAAAGCCGAGGACACGAAAGCTTACCTTGCAAGCTAACAATCCAATGCCAAAAGTCCACACAGCTCAACGTCCACAAATAGTACAATCACAATCTGTTTGGACCAATAACCATATCAATAAAGCATAACATAAAGACTACGTTTTTCCTTTACGGTTTATGTCTTAAGGCTTCCCACAAAGCCATAAGCCCTTAATCCCTTGATTCTGACTTAGTTAAGTATTTACAGAAGTCCAACTCCATCAAACTAGGGTCCACAAACCCATACATCAAATCTGTATGAACAGTACCTTACTATTCATCGAAAACCCTGAATATCCGGATATATGTCGGGGGCATATCCGGATATCATATCCAGATATTTCGCGACAGAATGCAGTTCTGCATTTCACGAGATATCCTTCCCAAAGGTGGTCCATTTCATGCATACAAAAGCTTAAACATGTGATTTAAGGTGTGTTTAGCATTACCCAATGTTAAGTTATCATCTTAACTTATAACATGCATCAAGGTTCCATTTTTAAACACTAAAACTCAAGTACAAGGGTGATGATCATACCACAAGCTCAAAACAGAGAATGAAGGTGCTCTTGGAGTTCTCTCAACAACTCCACAAGTCTGGTCACTAAGGAAATACGAAAATGGTGACCAAGGTTGGTTTTTTCACACCAAAGGTGGCTTCTTGAAGTTGCAACTACCAAGATAAAGGCTCCCAACACCAAAACACACAAACTCAGACCTCTCCTCCTCACACACAAGGTCACAAACTCAGAAAGGTGACTCTTTTCCACTCACAAGGCTACCACACTCAAGGCCAAGTGTTCAGGAGAAGGATTCAAGAAGGAAGATGGCCTCAAAGCTCAAGAAATGGAGAAGAACCCAATGGAGCAGTGTTTCTGGTCAGCCACCTTCAATAAGTCACGTAGAATGAGTGTATGACCTAGGGTTTTGGGCCATACTTTAGTATTGAAAGAGGTTTAAGTCATAAATACACAATATTATCGTTAATTGCTACGCTTAGCATTTTAATCCCAAACCTAGTATTCTTAACCTACTCAATTTTACAAGATTTATCATATTTTTATTTTATTTTTCGGAGCATCTGTCCGGTACGCGCTTTTCCATAGCCAGTATCAGTTCTGGCACCAGTTCTCATTATTTTGACTTGAAACTCGTTTTACTAGTCCGATATAATATTCTAGCAATTATCATGTACTTATTATAATTTTCTGGGATACTTCACCGGTACGCATTTACCGGGTAACAGAACCGATATCTGTACTTTTGATCCAAAAAGTGACTTTCAGCATTATTACTCGCTTACTATAATTATTAAAGCCTCATAATAATTATTATGGTCAATTATGGAATTATTTTCTAATTATCACAATTTATTAATTAATCTCCTTAATTAACGGTACGGGTTCTTACACCCCCTGTACAAAATATTAAACCCATAAATTATTAGTTAAAAGTTATTTTAAGCTTAAACTAAAAATTAGTTGTTTGCCAGCTCTGTTTCAAATTGAAATCATCATAAAAAATATGATAAACGTCCATTATTTAGACAAACACAAATATGATAAGAAATAAAAAAATATTCTAAAAATAAAGATTTTTAATGAAAAAAATATATCAAAGAATGAATAAATTTTTTAGTAAAAGAAAGTTTCATAAAAAAGTATACGTAAAAAGATTTGGATGCATCAAATCTTAGTAATACACATGACTCTACCCTATTTTTATTTTTATTTTTTTGGTGTACTGTCTCTACCCTATTTTGGTGACATTATTATGATTTTGGACAAAATGAGGAGATCAAATGATTTGTTATTAAGGTAGAAAATGAAATTATAAATATAAATTTATAATAAAAACATAACTAAAATTTAAATATGAAGATGAGCTTCTAATTCATCTTATTTATTATAAAAATATTTTTCTATAATAATAACTTTTATAAAAATATATTTTGCTAAAGAGATTGAAGTATTTATCTTTCTAAATGACATAGAATTATATTATTTTAGTTAAAATTATTGTATTTTATGGTAAGAGAAATAATTTCACAATAAGAATTATGATGAAAAATGTGAAAGATTTTTTTAATTTAAATATTAAATAAAAAATAATAATTTTAACAAAAATAATTAACAAACAATTTTTTCCTTTGCTAAAAGGTGAGGAGAACTGGAGAACCAAAGAAAATTAGCCGCCAAAGCCCAAAGGTGCACTTTATGCTAAAAAAAATCAAACGAAAGGAAAAAGAGGGAAAAACCAAATAAATATCCCAATTAGCGCCAAAATTTTGTGGAATAGTGATTATTTTGTCATGTTTTTCCAAATTATTTATCACACTATCACGCGATGCGGCATAATTTGTTATAATGTGTAGCGAGTTATTATGTTTGCAAATAATTTGTTATACAGTATAGTGAAATATGTTATGTTAGCGGACTCTGTAGCCTGACACAATATATTTCGATAACGAATTATTTGCAAATATATTTTACTGTGTAACGAATTATATCGCGTGAGATTCCGAAAATTTTTTCTATAACAAATTATGCCGCATAATATTCCAAAAATTTTTACCGTCCGATAAATAATCTAGTGAAATCGTCAAAGTTCAACAAAATCAAAGTTCAACAAAATCAAAGTTCCATTCACCCTTTCATTCTATGTAACTATTCATCTCTCACAGGACAGAACACACCCATATGAATTATTTTACAAAGCTTGCTTATTGCATGAAATGAAATTGGAGTTCACCACTTTCTTCTTCACACTATTATTATGAGCATGCAGCATCATCATCATCACCACAAAGGGGACATAGTGTTTGCAAGGGTTCAATTCCCTCACCAATGGTGTCCCGCACTCGTTCTCCGTTCCGACAACCTCGGCGTCTTCGTCTCCTTCTTCGACGACATCATCTCGCCCTCGTACTTCGTGGAATCCGAGGTTGTCCCCTTCGAGGAAGCATTCCCTTCACTAATATCCCGTCACAACAACAGCTATTATCAATGTGACACGTTCCGCGCGTCGCTTCACTCTGCGCTCAGGTTGTTGGGTCAGAGGGTAATTTCGGGTTTGCGGTGTCGCTGTCAAATGGGGCAGACACAGAGGAAGATGATTGAAAATGGGTTTGGTGGGTCGGGTTATTGTTTTGACCCGAATGGGGTTTTGGGTTTTGTTTTGAATGCTGCTGTTTCGTCTTGGGTTGAGACCCCTCGTTTTGTTGATGCTGTTAGCGTTGTTGCTCAGCTTCATGCTTTTCGAAGTTATTGTTCTATACAGCAGAGGAGAGTGCACAGAGAAATCCAAAAAACAGGTTTTTTTTTCTTGTTTTTGATTGAGGTGTTTTTATTTTCTTGGCTGGGAATTTTGATTGAAGTGTTTGATTACTACATTTACTGAAACAACAAATAGGGACACTAATGGAAATTAGGGGTTAGGGATTGTGCATGGTTGGTGCGGTTTTTCTATTCCAAATCAAAACGAACCGGTTTTAGCCGAACCAAACTAGTTTTTTTATCAACCAGTTCTGAACCGGTTATAAGGAAAAAAAATTGATTTGGTTCTTTTGATTCTCAAACTGATTCGGACAAAGTGGTGTGTTCATTGAACCAATTTTAAGGCAAAAAATATTGAAATAAAAAATAATAAAAATGCTTGTAATTAAGGGAGGAAAAAATCAGTTCGGCTTTTTTGGTTTTCAAGCCGGTTCAAATAAAGTGGTTTGGTTCTTGAACCGGTTTTACATAAAGTGATCCGGTTCTTCAACCGATTCAAAAAATGTGGATTTTTTTTGTGTGATTTAGTTTGGTTCACAATTTAGTTTGCTTCTTTTGGATTTTTTCACACCCAAGTGGTACGAGGTATTTTTTTTTAATTAATTTTTCTGGTTGTTATTTTTGGAGGGTCAGAGAATTGATAATTTTATTGGGGGAGAGTGAGTTTGATATACTATTCGAGTTTGAGATAGGATTCTTGGACACCGGTGTCAAACTTCAAATTTGACACCGGTTGTAAGAGCCGTTAGATAAAAAAACAGATCAACGACTCTGATTTGTAAGCATGTGACACCATTGATTTTTTTTTTTATCTAACAGCTTTTAGATGAGGTGTCAAACTTCAAATTTGATACCAGTGTTAAAGGATCCTGCCTCTTTGAGTTTATGGACAGTTTGTAATAGTATGAATTTCTTAACAGTGTAGTTAATGTGGTTTGAGCCTTTTGAGGATTACCAGGCACTTTGATTTTGAGAGATTGCTGGAAAAAGACACTGATTATTTGCTAATTTAGATTGTAAATTGCAAAGGCATTCTTCAGTTTTCTTGGTTTTAAAATTTGGCCTAAGCTTGAATGCATGAGTCAGGTGTGCTTCTAATTCTTCTTATAGTAGTTCATCTCTAGAGTGTATAGACCATACCTGATCTGGGTAATATCATCAAAAGGCAAAGATGCAATTTCTGGTTGTAAATCTATGATCACTTAAGCTGTTCTTCTAATTGTTGTTGCGATGACCATCCATACTTTGAAATTAAAAGCATTCTAATTTATGGCTTTGTTGAGTTAAGGTTTACCATTTTCTTGACATAACGAAGCTGCTAGTTCTCCCTATATGATTGATAGTATCTGGAATTTAGAAACTTCTATGGAAATGACTATTTTGCATGTTCCAGTGATGGTTTTACCCCAATACCATTTTTTTTTTTGGACTTAAGTATGCTATTTACTGAACTTTAGATATTGATTATACCTTGTTAATATATAATTTTTATCCATGTTTATGATAGGTAATAATGTGAAGCTTCGTCCATGTTCTTCTATGGTTCAGGAGATGCACTCAGTTACTCTTGACTCTGTTGCTTTGGAACCCAAGGAAAAATATCAGATCATCTCCAAGTTGGGGGAGAAAAACATGGCTACTGTTGCTATAAAGGGAATGAAGTCAACAGATTCTGTTCCGGAAGGAGATTCTGAACACTTGTTTAAGAATAAACTTCTGATTATTCCAGAGATTCCAACTAACAATGGCAAGGCTGAACTTGTTATACACTCTCCTGCTTTAGATCCATTTTACATGGTGGGAGAAAGCCTAAAATCTGAAAGGCAGAACCTTCTGAGATTTAAGAATATATCAGACCCGGGCATGGTTGATATCTGGTTTGGAAACTGTTGTACGTTGAGTAAAAGTCATTTCTATGTTCCTTCCAATTTTAAGACTCATTTGAGAAACTTCATCAATAAAAGAAAAGACAATGCACTAGAGTTTTGCTGCAGATTGTCTGATATAGAAACCACTATATACCTCACCAGGAAAAGAAGGCTACTAGATGAACCTGCTTCATGTCATGTTTTTCCTCAAATTTGCAGAGTTCAAGAAACTGAAGGGAATGCATATATCTCTAAATATACCACTACCAGACCTAGGATCTCACACATCAAGATGCTTGAACCTGAAGAAAGTAGCCGGAAAGATAATCAGGCCGGCACATTCTTTTGTGAAACTAACATGAATTTCACTGATGAGGTTCAGAATATGGATTTTAAAAGAAGTCAAAATTTGACTTTACAGCAGTCTTTTAACTGTGAAACATTGTCTAACTTAGTCCTTGGCTTCCATTCTGATAACTGTGAGGTTGATGCTAGTGCTGCAAAAGTTAAGGGTGTATTAAGATCTAATTCTTCAATTTACCAGAAGAGGCTGCAAATAAGCTGCAATGGTGATACAACAGCTCTTAAGTCAAAAAAGTCAGCAAGAGTAAAATTATCTCCTGTGGATTGTTTGGTGGAGGGTAAGGATTGCTACCAACGTGTTGCTTCTTGTTCAATATTCAATTCAAAAGTTGGACAGGAATCAAAAACACATGTCCCTTTGTCTTCTACATCTTTGTACATGAAGTTCCCCAAGAATTTCAACCTTCCATCAAAGGGACAGCTAATAAAGAAGTTTAGTGTATTTGGCTCAATAGATTCTTCAAAAACAAGAGTCTTTTGGTACACTGGCTCAGCTAAAGTGGCATTTTTCCAAGATGTTGATACAGTTGCTGCATATCTATATGCCAAAAAGAAGGTCTGGTTTGGTGAGGCTAATGTCCGGTTTTGGCTTGACCCTTTTGAGCACAAAAGAAGAGGATTCAAACGTTTTGGTCTAAAGTCTTCATCAGCAAGCAAACCAATAGGACCACCGCTAAAATCATGTCTGAAAAAATCCAATCCTTCGGGTCAGGAAAATAGTAAGAAACGTTGCAAGGTAAGATTTACAATAGAAACTTAGTTGACACAAATTTTCTGTATGAGGATGTCATACCCTATATGTTGAAGTTTTTTTGTGCTCATCTTTGTTCCTTTTTACCATGGATAACCAAAGCCAGATGCTTCATCTCATATCATCTAAAGTTATATGCTGGATTGATATGAACAGATCAATATTCTACAATGTGTATGTGTATCATAGTCTTGCCAATGTTATTGGGTTATTGTTGTGTCTCAATGCTGCTGAGTGCTTTTAAAACCGGATTTTTGTACGAGGCAGGATCGTTTGATATCAGTGTCAAATTTAAATTTTGACACCTTACTTGAGAGTCATCGAAAAAGATCAACGATTTTGATTTGTAAGCATGTGCCCACTATTGATCTTTTTTGATCTAATGATACTTGGATGAGGGGTCAAATTTCAAATTTGACACCGGTGTCAAAAGGATCCTACCTCTTTTTGTATTGTGCCAAAAAAGTATAAAAATAAAAAATAAAAAAAAATATTACCATGCTTTTACCTTGTAACTAAATATAAGATTTATGAGTAGGGGTAGGTACGGTTCGATTTAATTTTCTATGCCGAAGTAAACCGAATCAGTTTTAGTGGTTTGGTTCGGCAAATTGAATTGGTTTTATTTTTTTTTACTAATTGGATTTGATTCTGAATCGTGAACCGGTTTTAAAGAAAAAATAAATAAAAATGAGTATTTGAACCGATCTGAACAAAATAATTTAGATTATTGAACCGTTTCTTCATGAAGTGATTCGGTTTTTAAATTAGTTTGAAAAATTAATAGGTTAATTACTTGTTGGCTTTAGAGGATTGGGCTTGAAGGGGTAAATATCGGTCCTTTTATTAAACGAACCAGCTCCGTTTGGCCCACTTATAATGGGCCTACGATAAGCGTATACTCACCTCTATTTATGAAGCATTAAAGTGGAATCAACATCATCTCACCCTCATTCATAACAAAGTTGTTAGAGTTTATGTAAATTCGTACCGTCCAATAAACTCGTAATTTGCAAACTAAAATTCCCCCTCTGATAGTTAACTTTTATTAGAATTTCCTTGTACATTTGTGTTAAGTTTCCACTCAACATCAATCTTAATTGCAAGAGCATTATTTAGAATTAGTAACTATGTTGTCTAAGGATCACCCTTGACCCGAAAGCTTCAAACATGTTGATATTGGAATTCATATAATCAAAATCCAAAAATGGTATAAAGATGACGAAAGGAAAATGAAGAAATTGAAAAACGTATACATTTTGATCCTTATGAGGCCAAAACTAATATATGGAGTTTGGTTCCATCATACGTGAGGTTCATTTTTAACACAATTTTCTCATATCTTTATGATAAAATTATCCTATTGTTAAAATTTTAAAATTTTTGTTGAGAGAGATAATTAGTGGATTGTGAATAGAAAACTAAATACTGATAGATAATGTGATCGATCCAGTTGTGGTGACTCGTGACCTAAGTTGCAACGTGCTTTATTCCAAAAATAAAAAATAAAATAAAATAAAAAAAATAAAATGAAAAAATATTTATCATTTTTAAAGGATATAATTTTATGTAATTTTAAATAAAATGACTGTGTTTTAATACAAAATATATACAAAAATATGATCATTTCATTTAAAATGATACAAAATTATATCCGTTAAAATGACAATCATTTTTTCCAATTAAAATTTAGTCAGAATCAAGACCAATTTTATTTAATTTCAGATATATACTATATCAAATAATCACATGAAATTACATATCATTCATCAATGTAACTGCTCCGAGAGTTCTTTCTTCTTTTCAGTTAGGAATGGTTTGAACATCAACAACACTGCAAGTCCTTCAACAACATTGAGGACAAAGAAGACCAAATGGGTGCCTGCATTGGAATGTACAACAATGAACTTCCATTAATATAGCTAGCAGAAGAAAACATGTCTCTAACTATATTGACATGGGGAATGCACCCTTACCATTTTAACATAATCACATTATATAAAAAATCTTAGTCATTCATTGATAAATCAATGGTTAGCTATTAACATTGATCATTTCCTCTTTTTCATTTTGCGAATTGTCGTTAAGATTATAACCGTTGATATGTTAATCCATTCCCATTGATATCTCAGTGTAGCTAAATAATATTTCTTTGTCAACTACAACCATCCTATCCACCAAAAAAAAGTAAAAAATCAAATCAAATGAATACACAGATTAAGAGGGTGTAACAAGAGTTTATACATCAACAACATCTTTATCCCAAACTAGTTGGGGTCGGCGGCAGATGAATCACATAAAAAGTATGAAAAAATAAAGGAAAAAGGATAAAAATTGCATTTTCTTTCTTTACTTCAGATCAAGATATAAACTCCTTAATGTTACAAAAATTGGACCAGCCCGGCCGGGTTGACTCGGAAACCGGTGAACTAGTCATATAACCGGTCCGACTTTCATTTTGGACCGGCCATGTAATGGAACTAGGCGATCCAACCGTTTTTTGAAAAAAATCGGTGACCCAGTAACCCAACCCGGTTTAGAAAAAAAAAATAGTTTGTTTTTATCAATTGATGTCTTTTTTTTTTCCCCTCTCACACACAAATGGTTTGTTTTCTTTTGAAATATTTGAGTGATCTGTTGCTTATTGAGTTACATAGGTTATGTACTTACAACAATAATTATTGTCTTGGTCATGTAACATGCAACGGATTCTGATTTGATTTATAGTTAGGGATATCGTCTATTGAACCTGAACCACCAATATCACAAGTATTATATGTTTGATTGATTTTTTGTTGGACAATGATGTGTAATTTATTGTTTTTCATGTTAAAATATTTGGAATTTGTATCATTTTTTTACAGGTATTTGAGTATATTTATAATTTTTTTAATATAAATTATAAAATTACATATATTTACCAGGTCATGCGGTTGAACCAGTGATTCACTGGTTAAACCAGTGACCCCGTACCTCGGCCGGTCAATAACCGGGCAGAGTTTAATAACATTTTCCTTATGCTGTAAAAGAGGTTAGTCATGGTATGTTCTTTCCTATTAATAAACACACCATGAGTGAACTTGACAATTAGATTAAGGATTTCAAAATTCAGCATCAGAAATAGAAACCAGCTCAAACAAATTAGTTGAGTATCATACCTGGGAGGAAAGAAGCATTTAATCGTTTTTGTGACAAAGCTAATCTGCATTGACCAAGAGCAAAATCAGAAAACTAGATATAATTTTCATTCTATCATTAAAGTCAGAAAGTATTGTTGATTAATGTTATATGCCATACTTCCAGCAGCACAAAATATTTTACTAATGAAACATTTATCAACTGCAATTAGATCATAAAGTAGAGAAAGTAACCATTAACTCTTACTATAACTGATGATGCTTAAAGTATACAGTTTGGTTTGACAGCAAATTTCAATGTCAATCCATTTCAGGTTCTTATAATATGTACTTATCCGGAAACAACCATTCTATATTTTAAAATGTGGGAAAAGTATTTCTCCAGAGTCACTGGAGATAAAGTTATCTCGAGTAAGCTCAAAACAACGTCCTTTTGGGTTATAAGATTAAAAAATTATAATATTAACGACTAATATAACCATGTAATATATTAGAATTACAAAAACAACTTGATTTCTGCCCCAAAACGACGTCGTTTTGGGCTCACTGGAGATAACTTTATCTCCATTGACCGGAGAAATCCTTTACCCTTAAAATATTCACATTTTACATAAGCAACTGATCCAATTTGTCAAGCCTACAATATCTATTTGGCTATTCCTATTGTTAAACTACAAGTCTAATAAAAGTCTTTAACACAGAAGAAATGACCATATCATATAGGAACTTAGCAGCATGAACTTTCGGACAGAAATGACTTATGAATATTCTTAATAACAGAAAACAAGTATAATATCTACAATACAACATTTTTAGGAAGACTTATTTAAAATACTAAGATCCTACTGAGATCCACAATCACATTTTTTTAACAATGACTCATAAGTCAAATAGAAGCTAACGAAATCAAAGGGATACTCACATTGCACCACCTGCAGCTGGTCCAATTACTTTGCATGCTGACATAGCAGTCATACAAATGCCATTAGCTACCCCCCTTTGATGTTGTTCCTGTTTTTCCAAATCAACATACCATGTATGTCACAATTCCATTAAAATCAAAAATCTCAACATTTGTAAGGAAGTGAATGCCAAAGAAATGAGTCAAAAATTTACCACTGCTCTATTTTGCAGAATGAATAAACCAGTTGAAATTATCTCCTATAGAAGTCCAGCAAAAAGAATACAATTAGGCAAGTTTAATGAACATAAACTTTTGCAATAAATCAAGCTGATCTTACAAGGTCTAGTGAAGTCAATTCAATTCATTTACACCCTCAATATCACTCATGATTGGTTATATACGTAGAGGTTCACTTACAGTGGTCAGATTCTTTAGAATGGAAGCACTATATATCACTATGTGCAGTGTGAAGCCTTTCAACTTTGTCATGAAAGGGTAGCTTTGTAAGATGGGTATGGATAACACCTACACATGATGCCAAATAACAAGACATGTTTTAAAATAAACAAAAAATAAAATGTTGAATCACAAAAATTGTCACACAAAAAGTGAAAGCTAACCCCTGCAATGCGAGCAAGGACAATAGGTCCACAAACATTTTGCACTGATTGGTATAGGCCAAGCTGGAAGATTATAATAGCAAGACCTGACCAGTTGAGAAATCAGTAATTAAGCAGCATATCTATCAAGTAATGCACAAAAAAATAAAAAGTGTATGTCTTTGTTTCTATGCAAATCCATGAGAATAAATTTAATAGGGTTCAAGTGTATATATATTATGTTATGTTAATGTTGAAATTATACAAGGCTCCTCGATTTGCAGGGGTAGAGGGTGAGGGTCGATTGTACACAGCCTTACCCTTGCATGTTGCAAGGAAGCTGTTTTCGAGACTCAAACACGTGACTTTCTAGTCATAAGGAGTAACTTTACCCCGGCTCTAAGGCTCACCCTCGTCATATTCTTATTTGTAAAGAAACAATTCAAACCAAAAGCTTAAGCTGTTAGATGAGGGCCTCTTTAATGGTTTATATTATAAACTAACACGCCCCCTCACACGAGAGTCCACTGGGCTTGAAGGGTGGATAATGCACAAGCCCACCTACCTGTGCTAAGAAAATTCCTTAAGAGAAAGTGGGGGGCGGTGAGGATCGAACCCGGGACACTAGGCTCTGATACTATGTAAAGAATCAATTCAACCCAAAAGCTTAACCTGTTAGATGAGGGCCTTTTTAATGGTTTATATTATACTCTAACATTATTGATGTGAAAGTTTATTATGTACAAGTGCAATCCTTGGAGATTCATAGATGTTAAAGATGTACCTGATATAGCAAGAACATTACCAACATCGTCAGTTGTAAAATTCAAACCACCCAATCTTCGAGGACTCACAGCCCATAATGAGAAAACCTAGCGAAAATGTAGAATGGTGTTTCGTTATAGCCAATTAGATGAACATCAATTTGTAGGAAACAAAAGGAGAGAGTCAAAACAGCAACATCTTTAAGAAGGAATAATACCTCTGAATAAGCTATATCATGAAGTGCAAAAACACAGTAGACAATGATAGATGACATTAAGGGCCAATTTCTGAGGATGCTTTCATCTTTTTGGATCATATTATCTTTGTCAGCTCCACTTTTTCCACTTTCTAAAGCTTCAGTGTTGTCAGTGGACTCGCTATGGTTGTGAAGTGTCTCCTTCAGTAATGCAATTATTTTAAAACAATTTAGTTGACAGTGTCATGAACCAAAAACTTTTGGAAAAAGAGGCATGAATGGTTTTATTATATCTCTTAACATAAAAGGAAAAAAGATGCTACATTCTGATATGTCATCATATTAAGGTCAGAATAGAAGTCACAAAACATAAAAAATGCAAAGATATCTATGATTAATGTAATGTACATACTGGAAGCCAGATGCAGGAAATTGCTACAGCAAGTGAAAAAACTGATATTATAAAGGAGGGCAAGAAGTATGGAAACCTGCAGAGAGATTTATGTTTTGACAAATGAAATTCAGTACAACAAAGCAAAAAAGTAGAAAGAAGGAAAGACAGAATTGAATCATTAAAGTTTTTTTTTTTATAAAATTAAAAAAAAATAACAAAAAAAAACAAAAATGTACTTACTTATCCCAAAAGGAACCCTTTGGAAATAGATGTGGGTATTTGTCCGCTGGCTACAATACAAAATTTCAAAATGTATTAGAGAAAAAAACCACTTCTAGTATTCTTAAAAACGATGGTGTGGTGTGGGCAATCCTTGTATTCTTACCCTTACATATCACAAAGGAATAGTTCCACCTCGCTCTCTTAACAAAAAGGGCAAAAGGAAAAAAAAGGCAAATCCCAGGACTCCTCGACTTATAAAAGTAGGGATGATGATAGATTGTAAGCAGCCATGCCCTTATATTTTTGCATAGAGGCTATTTCCCCGACTTGAACTTGTGATTTTCCGATCACAAGGAGAAACCTTACAGCTACTCCAAGACTTGCCCTCCACACACACTGAAGGAAAAAACAAATAAAAAATTTACCTGAGCCAAATAACCTCCCAATGCTGGCCCAAAGACTAAACCTACACCCCAAGCAGCAACCACCTGAAATTAGATCACACTTTAAATTATTATGATGAACACGTGCTTCCAAGAAATAATAGTAGTTAAAGGAAAGTGTGGCTTACGGTAGAGAGTCCTAGAGCTTGGTATTCTTCTCGAAAAATTTCAGTAGCATAAGCCTGTTAATACAATAGGGTATGACATACATGTATTATAAACTGAGACCCAAGTTCACAAATTTCAACTTTTAATTGTGCCATATGTTAATGGATGAAATGAAACATTAGATATATAGTGTGTAAATTGGTAGTACCCTCATTGGTCCAAGCAAACCATTTAAACCTCCAAGAATAAATCTCATAATAACAGCCATCCAAAAACTTGTGCTTAGGCCAAATAATGTGTTGAAAATGACTCTGAAATCAAAGAAGCATCAATTTTGTTATGGCAAAACATGTGATATAACTTGAAAGAGAGAATCAACATTAGTGACATATATACTTACACAGAGATAATCCCTATAATAACAACAGGTTTTCTACCATAGCGATCAGCTATTATTCCCCACAATATAGATGTCAAAGATCTTCCAAGCATAAATGCAGATCCTACAACATTTTCAAAGTCATATGAGGATCAGAAATAAAGAACTTGTGATGACTGAACACATCATAGAATGGAAGTACTAAAACGTAATCTTACCCACATAACCAGCATAGGCACTGATATCTTCCTCTCTTTTGGCAATATTAAAATCCTTTACCTAACAATAAATATTTATTATATGGTTATGTTAAATGTTGCATTATTGAGGATGCATATTATGTGCAGCACTAATTCATTAAGATCAATCGTTAAACAGAGTTTGATTTCTTGACTATTTCATAACAAAATGAGAAAAGAAAAGGGGAAAGAAGAAAGAAATTAGGAATTATAATTGACATATCCAAAAGTTTGCAGTTGTCAACTAAACTTTTTCTACTACACTCAGATATAAGTGAGTTGATTCCATTATATTCCCATTTATGTGTAGAATTTTTATTTTTCAGCAAAAAAAAAAATATTAAACCCGTATATCAGTAGTTTTCTATAGTCAAAACCTCTCATCGTTAAGTATGATGGTTGCTCCGGATGGCCCAACAAGGCTGCGGCCCAAGGTCCAAGCCCAATCTCATATAAGAATCCATGTCAGCCCTACCAGCTGGCGAGATCCCCCAACTCTGATCACGACGACTCTCCCAAGGGGAAACACCAAAATGTCCTACCTTGGGATCGCAACCCCCTAAGGCAATCGCCCCAGATGCCATAAAGGGAAACTGCCCTTTGTCCCATGCTGACACCGTCAAGCACAGGGGACACAGCGCTGCTATTGCAACAGCGTCTAGCACGCCCAACACTGCAACCCCTAGCAGATCCCAAGGAGGGTTGACCCCCTCCTCACCAACCCAAGCAAGATTCACACCACCTTCTCTATAAATAGCCCCCTGGGCACTTGGGGAAGGTATCTTATGTATCGTTATTCTGCCCATTACTTGAGTTACACCATACACACACTGTTTCTTCCATTGTCATTAACTTGCTTGGAACAGTACCTTCTAGCCTGGTCTTTACCTTCGCTAGAGGTATCGCCCATATAGTGACTCATCCCTAAAGGGAACATAGTGGGCTTATAGCTCCCAACGGTACAATGGTCAAGGATACTCCAAAAGCCACACAAACAGCTTGAGTTAATAGTTGTGGGAACAGCTTTAAGAGAGGACATTCATCTTACACAAAACATATTTTTCCTTAAAAAATAAAACCGGATCAAAGATTTAAGGCAGAAGTTTATCCAATTACACTAAACCAGAAGGATGAAACCATGTAGGGAAATGCAACTTAACAGTTAACCAAAGTTGGTAAATAAACTCACCATGAAATAAAGGTAAGGCCAGAGAGATGATATAGGCAGAGCTTTACAACACAAAAACAAAAGAGCCATTAGAGATGAAAAAAAAAAAAAATGTCTCTTTTTAACATGACCACATAATTTAAGAAATTCCAATCATTCATTATTGATAGATCAACTATCAACAATTAAAATAACCACCATTCATATGAAATAGTTATGTTCAAATATAAGACATGAAAGGATTCATTCCAAAAACTCTTATACAATGCTTACAGCTGCACAACACAATGATCCATATATTGAAGATATTTCGAAAGGTAACATCCTTTTTGAGCTCTTTGGCTTTATCCACCTTACAACCTGGACAACTCTCAAAATAATGTTTCTCCAACAATGGCACTCCAATCCTCTCCTCTTCCATGTTTGCAAGAGAACCCCACTTCTTGTTTCCACACAACAATGGTTCCTTCTATATGTAACATCCAACAAAAAAACACAACAAAGACTAATCAGAAGGACATAAGTCCAAGAAAGATATAGAACAAATGCTTGAGGACTCAAACATACCCTTCAGAAGGAAACTAACTGTACCTATTCTGTGCATGTAAAGAAGAAAAGAACCATATAAATCGGTGCAGCTTCGCTAGAACAGTATAGATGTTAAATGTAGAAGAAATCATAGTAGTTCACATTCAAAAGACAATGGAACCAGCTGTCTTACTCTGAAATGAATGTTTAGACAACACTGCGCACGTCCAAATCAACATATAAACAGCTCATAAATTGTGGGATCTAACTTGGATTATATTATAGGGAAAGTGTTTTGTGTCATTTTTATAAAAAATTGCAATCTACATTTTTATAAAAAATTGCTATCTACATTTTTATTTTTATTGTTCTTCCAGATCTATTTCTTTCTCTCACTTAAAATGATACAACTTTACACTTTTTTTTTTGTTGATAAACACACATTTTTTTAAATGATACACACTTTTTCCTTATATTATTATCTAGATATTAAATTGAATACATATTTATTGATTAAATTAATATATATACAGTTAAAATAATTCTTTTAGTTACATTTGAGGATACTTTTGAATTTATTCAAAAAAAAATAGCTTTATAACATAAATGATTAGATCACATGATAACTTTTTGTGTTTTTAATTTTTTATATGACCAATATACAACGGACAAGAAAATTTTGATATTTATTAATAGAATAATGTAAAATTTATTATAATACTCTTCATGTTATGTAATGTTTAGTGGGAAGTAAAGTTGAGATTTTCAAAGATGGGTGTTATTGGTTTTGTTGCTCTTCTTATACTGAACATAATTTTGCAATCTGATTTGCCTTATAATAAAAAAAATTAGAGATTTATGTTGTCCTTAAATAAGTGAAACAATATATATAGGGTATTTTAGTAATTTTTGTTTTGTTTTGTATCATATAATTTTACAAAAATATCCTGTATTTTTTTTTTTTTCTTAAATCACAAAACGATGTTATTTTGGTATTACATTAATCTTATCATACGAAAAACATTAATCTCATTATATATAGAGTTTGTTTTTCTGATGTTACTTTAGATAATTTTATCTAATGTTTATCAAAACGACGTCGTTTTGGGATGGAAATCATGATATTTTTATAATTTTAATTTATTTCAGGGTTATAATAGTCTTTGTCACTTTAATTTTTTAATCTTTCATCCAAACGATCGTTTCGATATATATATAAAGAAAAATATATACGTTTTTTCAAGTCACTTGAGATATATTTATCCCTGTACACTCCAAAATTACGTCGTTTTGTTTATTTATTTTATTATATTGGTTGATTCATCTTTGAATGGTGAGAATTCTCTTGTTTTCTCTTTTCCTTTATCACCATTGATCAATCTTTGTACGATTATGATTTAGTGGCCGGAGATAAAGTTATCTTAAGTGACTTGAGAAACAATAAGTCATATATAGGGTAAACATTTCTACAGCCACTTTAGATAAGGTTATTTGCAACTAACCCAAAAACTACGTCGTTTTGATTAATGAAAAGTGTTTCTGTTATTTTAGGTGAATTAATGAAGGGTGTTTCCATAATTTTATTTATTTTGTTATCACATGCCTTTTACTTAAACATCCTTTGTTAATTCACCTAAAATTACATAAACACCCTTTATTAATCAAAACGACGTAGTTTTTGGGTAGTTGTAAATAACGTTATCTAAAGTGGTTGTAGAAATATTTTTCATATATATATATATATATATATATATATGGAGAAAGTTATATTTACAACCTATTTTCATTTACAACTTCTTACGACCATATCTTAACCGTTGATTCCGTCAATCAACGGTTATCATTTATTGGAATCAATAATTAATTAATTATTAATTCACAATAAATGATAACCGCTGATTGACAGAAATCAATGATTAAGATATGGTTGTAAGAATTTATAAACTATTTGGGTTGTAAATACAACCTCTCCCTATATATATATATATAGTTATAATTATTTCTCAAGTTGTATTTCCAACTAGTAATCCTAATTGTTGATTCTCATTTTTTTTCCGTATTTAATGCTTTTACCCACCCATTTACGGTTATGATTCCTAACTTGATGTCTGGCAACTTGAGAAACAATAATCCTTATATATATATATATATATATATATATATATATATGGGTTTAGCGGATGTAAAGTGACTGCACCTAAGGATTGGTGCAGTCACATAAAACTACATCGTTTTATAATATAAAAGCATTAAATATGGGCGGGCTAGAAATATAACCATGCAAATGTGGAAATAAATATAAAACATTTCGCATTGTTGTGGACTGCTCATACAACACTTTGTTACTTGTTTTGATATTCTGTTTTACTTTGATATGATTTTAATTTTTATTATTATTTATGGATTGAAAATTATTTTATGTAGATTATTAAACACTGATCTTCTTATCCATAAAACACGTAGTTTTTATATGTTTTTATGCAAAAAAAAAATATGTGTTATTACGCACAATTTAATTTTTTGTATATATATATATATATATATATATATATATATATATATATATATATATATATGGCGGGCCCACCATCTAAATAATAAAAAAAAATAATGAAAAATGTTACAGGGCTATTGAATGATATATAAGAAGAAAAAACTTACTGTGACATAAAAATAATTTTTTCCATATATATATATAAATATAATTATTTTTAAGTAAAAATATTGTTTTATAATAAATGTTTATAACCCTGAAATATTATGCAATTAATGTAAATAAGTTATCTGCATCTACTTCTAAAATGACGTCGTTTTGGCGAACATTGAAAAATTATAATTATAAAAAAACAAACCCAAATAATAAAAATGTTGGAGGGCTATTGAATGATATATAAGAAGAAAAAACTTACTGTGACATAAAAATAATTTTTTCCATATATATATAAATATCATTTTTTTTAAGTAAAAAATGTATTGTTTTATAATAAATGTTTCAGAAAAATATTTCTACAGTTAATGTAGATAAGTTATCTGTATTTACTTCCAAAATGACGTCGTTTTGAAATTGAAAAATTAAAAAATTATAATTATAAAGACTATAATAATCCTAAAATAAATTAAAATTACAAAAGCACCATAATTTTCGCCCCAAAGCGACGTCGTATTGGATTTATTCCAGATAACTTATCTCTGCAGTAACTGCAGAAAAAAGCAAATCCTAAATGTTTAGTAGGGTCTCTCTCTCTACAGTTAATGTAGATCTTATCTCTCTCTTTTGGGAAAATGATAACTTATCTACATTCACTTCAGAAACATTAAAGACATGTTTTGTATTATATAATAGTGTTTTTGTTATTTAAAGCGGTTTATGATATTTTAGATTAAATTATAATATTTTTTGAATTGAAATTAATAATAAATTTGATAGGTCTTATAGGTTTCATAGTATAAGTCAGGCCTAAAAATTAAGGCAGACCTATATTTTTGTATTGTTCTACATAACTCAGATTTATGTTAGCTAAAATCTACAATAATCCAGCGTATTTACACTCCAAATCTTAAGTTACTCTTTTACTCACTATTATTCTATTTTAATAATCAAATAAAGTAAAAAAAAAAATTATAATAGAAATTTTCTTATTTTTTAATATATGAAACGGACCTTAGTATTTTTAACACAAAAATTAATTTGATAAAAATAATAGACGTGCCAAAATCTCAAACGTAATCTCTATTATTCAAGAACTAAAATCATCCACGTTATATAATTCATAAACTAATCTCGTACGTTTTTAGTTTGATAGGAACAACAAGCTGTATAATAGATTATTTTATCAATAACCAAATTGGTAACCAATGTATATTTAAAAACCACGTGCTTAGATTACCAAAAAGAAAAACCACGTGCTCATGTTTAATGTCAGACGTGTGGGTTCAAGAGTTTTAGCTTCAATATTTTGACTATTTGATTTTGCATTCAAATCTACCTGCCACACCGCTCAAAATATAAAATGCTGCTGCACAACTTAATTTTACGATACAGTGGTTAGAAAGGGGTTAAGAAGGATAATCGTTGACTTCGTATAATCATTCCTCATATACAAAGAAATGATGGAGAGTTCTTCAAAACTACATATTGAATTAATCCTTTATCGTGTTATCCTATTTCAGTTAATGTAAATTTCTTTATTTGTATATTTGTAATTGGTTAGGATAATAAAAGGGTCTCGCTCTCAGGAAAAAAAGAGAGAGAAGTCGTAGTTCAAACAAATAATAATTAATAAAAGAGTTTAATCGTAGCAATATTTTTTTTGGAATTAACTCAACCCCAATTACCTATTTGAGGCGAGTTGGCTCTTCGTTATATTCTCACAAACTTCGACTCTTTGAGTCGGTTATGAAATTAATCCGGATTGCGATGCAGGTCAGACCTATAGATATATTTTTTTGGTAAACAGACCTATAGATATTTAAACTCTCCCATAGATGGTATGTGAAAATCAAACCAAGATCTTTTTTTTCCACTTACTCAACTCTTTTATTATCAACTGAGCTGCCACCATTTCTTAATCGTAACAATATATAAAAGTGTTATAATCTTACAACCATATACTTACAAAAATACCTGATAAAAAAAAGGAAAAGTATTATGATATATTATCAATGAAAGTTTAAATTAATCATCATTAATTTAAGTGATAAACAAATTATTTTCTTTGATCTCTAGAGTCATTTTTTATGAGTTTGATGGTACTTGAACTAGTTGGTTTCTTATGAATCGATTGGAAAAAAAAAAGTTAAAATGGAAAAAATATTTTATAGGTCAAATTAAAGATTAGTAATTCAAACCATATTTTACGTGTAGGATGGAATCTAACAATTATAATAAGTGTTGCATGAGCAAATAAAAGTACTTCGTTGATTAAACAACTCTTTTTTTTTTGGTAAAAAAACAACTCTATGTATTGGTACTGTTTTGCTTCCTTTCTCATTTGCTAATTGCTACAACAATATGTTTCGCGTGAATACATTAAACAAATCAAGATTTGACTTTGACTCATTTACAATTTTCGAATAAGATTTGGCATTATTTTTTTAAACACACATAATTAACTATGGCACATGTATCTAAAACAATAATAATTATTGTTATAATAATAATAACTCGTGGTGCGCACTTTATTTTTATTTTCTTTTCACAAATCACCTCCAAAGGCGGTTTTGAGCTTTATAGCTAGTTTTCTCATTATATTATTAAGGATTTAATATTTCTATGTTTTTTCATAAAAAAATATTTTCTTCCACATTTACATAAAAATGAGTGGATCCCATTACAAAAATAAGAGAGAGAAATATTAATGGACCTACTCACTTTTATGTGAATATGATAGAGAAATTTTTTCTACAACGAAAGCAGCATATGTTTCCATTATATTAAACAGTTAGATTTGAGAAGTAGTTTTTTATTTTAACATCAACCCGATTAAAAATGAGTCAAACCGCCCCGCCCCACTCCACTTTTGATTGTAGGTTGAGAAACTCAACTTGCCCGGTCCCACCTCTAACTTGTCTTGCCCCGTGATAAACCTTTAGTTTATCATGTCTTAAAAGCCAAAATCATATGAATTATAGTCAAAAGTATGAAATAAAGGTTATTTGTTGCAAAAGCATGAAAGTTCGATTATGAACTGACATAACTAATTCTTGCTTGTTTTGAAGGTAAATTGATGTAAATTTGAGCAAGGATTAAGTTAAAGGACTTTGGAGTACAAGATGGAAGATCAAAGAAGTCCTTAAGCTTGAGTTGTCTGAACTGATGGATAAGCTTAGCTTATGCATGGTAAGGTTAACCCTAACAGGGGCCCCACCTCGTTGGATAAATGGGTGTCCTAGATACCTAGTAATGAACCCGTCAAACCTATCATAAGAAGTCGGTGATGGCCGGTCCTGAAGGAGCTATCCACATGCTGACCTACACTAGTAGAGATATCGCTGATATGGATGCGCCTGTTTCCCTGCCTCCTAAGAGAAGCCCTAGTGTTGGGATTCAATACTTATGGGGGATATTGGGGGGCATTGAAGAACTAATATTTCACCCTTAGTGGGAACTTCTCCACCTATTCCTTATCACTCTCACCGCTACCATCGCCACTTCCATTAGTGGATTTCCTCCCTGAACCACCCATAGTTATACACAGAAACTTAAACGAAAAGGAAAAAAAAGAAGTTTATAATGGGTATATGGTGTTTTGAGAAGCATTGGGAAGCATTGAAAATGAATCACTCACAACAATAACAAAGTGAAGAAAGGATAGGAGTAAGCAAAAGAATCCCTCAAATAAGCAAGAAAATGACCTAATATAAGAACCTATAGAACTACATTAGGAGTTTCTAGAAGATGAATTTGGAAAAATGAATATATAGAGGTGCAGAACTAAAAAACCCGAATAATATTGGGGGCAAAACTAAAAAACCCAAATAATGTTGGGGGAAAACTTATAATTGTGCATGGGACAAACATGTGACTAAGGACGTTGCCATTACCATGATACATAAATCTCGAAAAACTACTCTATGATCTCCAAAGCATGTTGGACAAATGAAAACATTCCATGTGTAAAGGTATAATCGTTAGGACGAACCTAAAAAAATCAATATGTAAAGGATGAGATTTAGTGAGACATGCATTTCTAACCAAACTCCCAAGTCGTCCTCTATGAACGACATCATAGGAATTGTGGTATCACTATAATGTAGAACTTAAAATAAAAACAACTATTTTCTTGTGGAGAACAAAACTTGTATTTCTCTTTTTTTCTGTGATATATTGCTTACAATATGGATTAGTTTATATAGGCAGTAGATTGCCTTTTCATGAACCAAACATTAAAATAGCCATAAACCACAAAACTAAACTTCCAACTCTTGGCCTCTCATTTTCTTCTAACTCTTGGCCTTTCACTTTCTCATAACTCTTGGCCTTTCACTTTCTCACAACTCTTGGCCTTTCACATTCTCACAACTCTTGGCCTTTCACTTACCTAAAAACAAGACTGCTTAATTAATACTATTAAATATAAAACTAACAAATCATTTAAAGTTTATTCAACAATTCTCCTTCATAAACTTAAATGCTTCTTCCATCTTTCATTCCAAGCATCTTCTTGCAATTGTTGAGCAGCAACGTCGGCAGTGGCTTTGTGAAGATGTCTCCGACTTGCTCTTGACTGGTCACGTGTGTTAGCTCCACATTTCCTTCCTTTACTTGATCCCGGATGAAGTGAGATCGGACGTCAATATGCTTGCTTCTTTCATGATTTACCGGGTTCTTGGCTAGCTCTATAGCTGACTTATTGTCAATTCGGATCACAGTTTGGCCGACTTGTTTTTCCTCCAACTTGCTTAGCAAATTCCTGAGCCACATTGCATGACAAACACACCAAGATGCAGCTACATATTCAGCTTCACATGTCGACAGTGTCACAATAGGTTGCTTCTTTGAAATCCAGGTGAATGCCGTGTTGCCCATGAAAAACACATAACCAGCCGTGCTCTTTCGATCATCTACGTCGCCACACCAATCACTGTCAGAATATCCAATCAACTTGTATTTTGCCGAGCTCGAGTAGTGTAACCCGTGTGAAACCGTACCTTGAACATACCTCAGAATTCTCTTTACCGTCTTCCAATGTGTGTATCTCGGCTCCTTCATGAACCGACTTACTATGCCGACACTCAACGAGATATCCGGCCTCGTGCATGTGAGATAACGTAGGCTTCCCACCAAACTTCTGTACTTGCTTGCATCAACACGGTCTCCTCCATCAAACTTAGAGAGTTTTGAACCGGGTTCCATTGGTGTTGAAACTGGGTTGCAATCTTCCATCTTGTACTTCTTCAAAATCTTTTTTGCATAAGCCTCCTGTGACACGAAGATTCCCTTCTCATTTTGTTTTACTTCCAAACCAAGAAAGAACTTCATAAAACCGAGATCTGTCATTTCGAACTCTCTTGTCATTGTGCTCTTGAACTCTTGTATCATCTTGGCATTGTTTCCCATAAAAATGAGGTTGTCAACATAAAGAGCCACAATTAACAAGTCTCCTCCATTTTTCTTGACATAAACAGCATGTTCATATGGACATTGTTCAAGTGCATTCTCCTTGAAATATTTGTCAATACGAGCATTCCATGCCCGTGGTGCTTGCTTCAACCCGTAAAGTGTTTTCTTCAATCTCAGCACCTTCTTTTCTTCTCCTGCCTTCATGTAGCCCGGCGGTTGTTCCACATAAACTTCTTCTTCAAGAACACCATTCAAAAATGTTGACTTTACATCCATTTGATGTATTGGCCATCTATATTGAGCAGCCTGTGAGATGAGTAGCCGGATTGTCTCCATCCTTGTAACAGGGGCAAACACCTCGTCATAGTCAATTCCAGCCTTCTGCTTATAACCTTTTGCAACTAGCCGAGCTTTATATCGTTCTATCTCCCCTTGAGCATTCATCTTCTTCTTGAACACCCACTTCACTCCAATGGGCCGACTTCCTTCTGGTAGCTTGGCTAACTCCCATGTGTTATTTCGGTCAATGGCTTCTATCTCCTCATCCATGGCATCTTGCCATTTCTTATCTTGGATGGCTTCTTCAAAATTTATGTTCTCAGAGTCTGCAAGAAGACAAACAAAATGTACCTCACTTGTTGACTCATATATGTCTTGTATGCTTTGCATCCTGGGTTGTCGTACCTCATCTTCATCATCAGAAGCTTCAGGACTTGCCGGGTTGATAATTTGTGTTGAGATTCCGTCTTCAAAGTTTACCTCAGAAGAATTGTTCCAGCCCACTCATTTGCTTCATTGAGCTTTACATCTCTGCTTACTATGACTTTCTTGTTGACGGGGTCAAACAGCTTATACCCCTTTGTTTTTTCATCATATCCAATAAAAACATATTTCTTGCTTTTATCCTCGAGTTTGGTTCTGAGCTGGTCCGGTATGTGTGCATAGGCTATACTACCAAAAACTCTGAGATGAGCCACTTAAGGCTTTTGACCGCTCCATGCTTCCTGTGGAGTTTTATCATCCAAGCTCGAATGTGGACATCGGTTCTGCACATACACAGCACACTGCACAGCTTCCGCCCAAAACTCCTTCGGCATCCTTTTGTTCTTCAGCATTGACCGAACCATGTCAAGAGTAGTCCGGTTTTTCCTTTCAGCCACGCCATTCTGTTGTGGTGGGTATGGTGCTGTTAGAAACCTCCTCATCCCCTGTTCCTCATAGAACGACATAAACGCTGTTGAGGTATATTCCCCACCTCTGTCAGACAGCATCGATTTGATATAGCATCCTGTTGCCTTCTCAATCATCACCTTGAACCTTTTGAACACATCAAACACCTCGGACTTCTCCTTCAGAAAGTAAACCCAAGTTTTTCGTGAGAAATCATCAATAAAGGAAATAAAATACTTCTTACCGCTGAAGGAGCCCGGATTGATGGGTCCACACAAGTCGGTATGTATTAGTTCCAGAGGTTGCTTAGCCCGGAATCTTGCCATCTTCTGAAACGTGGTCCTGGCATGCTTGCCAAGTACACAACTCTCACAAAACTTTCCTTCAAAGTTGATGCCAGGTAACCCTTCCACCATCTTCTTCTTTGCCAACTCGGTTAGACCACCATAATGTAGGTGACCAAACCGGAGATGCCAAAGTGACGCCTTATCTTCCACCTCAGCTTGTAAACATTCAACCTGTGCACATTTCAAATTCAGTTTATACATACGATTCTTACCCATTTGAACCCGAACTCAGCCGACCTCGCTCATCTTTCAAATACAATACCCGATCTTTCATAATAACCGAGTAACCTTTCACCATCAGTTGACCCATGCTTAAAATATTGCTTTTTAGGTCGGGTACATAGTACACATCTCGAATTGAGCCAATTAACCCGTCCTTTTGTAGGAAACAGATCGTACCTCGGCCTTTTACCTCAACCTTTGAGGCATCCCCGAACGAAACATGTCCGGTTTCCACCTTTCTCATCTCCTTGAAGAAGTGCTTATGTCCGCACATGTGGTTGCTCGCACCCGTTTCAAGATACCACTCCATGTCATCGTCTGGACTTCCTTCACTGTGTGTCATTAACAAGACACCATCCTTCATCTCGCATTCTGTGGCTAGGTTAGTCGTCTCCTCCACCTTTTTCTCCTCTCTGCATTCTCTTGCGAAATGTCCGACTTTGCCACAGTTGTAACACTTGTCCGAGTTACAATCTTTCGCAAAGTGACCAAACTTTCCACATTTGTAACACTCGATGTTTGAACAGGGTGACTGACCTCCTCGTCGACCTCGTCCTCGTCCTCTCCAGTTTTGTTGATTTGATTGTCCTACCTCATCATTATACACTTCTTGACTTCGGCCTCGACCTCTACCACCACGGCTAGTACCTCATCCACCGCGGCCACGTCCTCTACCTCGAAAATTTTGAGAATAGAGCATCTTCTCATCTTTAATTGTTGCTTTGGTCTGAAGTGCCTGCTCAAGAGTTCCCTCCTTCTTCTTCTTTCTTTGTTCATGCGCTTCAAGGGAACCCGCCAACTCGTCAATGGTGAGTGTAGACAGGTCCTTGGACTCCTCTATGGCACAAACCACGTTTTCGAACTGGTCTGTCAAAGATCTCAAGATTTTCTCCACCACTCTGGTGTCAGGTATATCTTCTCCATTCCGTTTTAACTGGTTCACAATTCCTTGAACCCGGGCAACGAACCCGGATACTCCTTCTGTGTCCTTCATCTTAATTCCCTCCAACTCGGCACGAAGGGTTTGAAGCCGGACTTGTTTAACCCGGTTAGCTCCTCTATAGATATTTGCCAAGATGTCCCAGGCTGCCTTTGAGGTCTCACAACTTGCTATCTTCTCGAACCCGGATTCGTCTACAGCTCGGAAGAGCATGAATAACGCCAGCTTGTCTTTTGCACGCGTCTCTTTCAACGCTTTGGTTTGAGCCGCCGAATGGCCTCCAGTGTCCTGTGGTTCTACAAAACCTGCTTGAACATTCTCCCAAGCGTCCTGGGATCCGAGAAGAGCCTTCATCTGGATGCTTCAGTTCTCGTAGTTCTCCTTCGTCAACTTAGGTAGTGCCATATCACTCCCCCTCTCCACATAGCTCTGATACCAATTTGTGGTATCACTATAATGTAGAACTTAAAATAAAAACAACTATTTTCTTGTGGAGAACAAAACTTGTATTTCTTTTTTTTTCTGTGATATATTGCTTACAATATGGATTAGTTTATATAGGCAGTAGATTGTCTTTTCATGAACCAAACATTAAAATAGCCATAAACCACAAAACTAAACTTCCAACTCTTGGCCTCTCATTTTCTTCTAACTCTTGGCCTTTCACTTTCTCACAACTCTTGGCCTTTCACTTTCTCACAACTCTTGGCCTTTCACTTTCTCACAACTCTTGGCCTTTCACTTACCTAAGAACAAGACTGCTTAATTAATACTTAAATATAAAACTAACAAATCATTTAAAGTTTATTCAACAGGAATAACTTTAGAGAACTAGGATGTCTAAACGAGCATAGAAAACAAATATCAACGCTCCATCAAAGCTCACCCAAAAAATGAGTTCACCCAAGGAACCCAACCCGTCAAATGACGCCAAGCTCACCACTACGGGTTTAAACCTAAGTGGCTCACAAACCGACCTTCAAGGCTCGTCCGCTGTAGGCAACCTCGTCAGCATAATGACCACGACAACACCTAAACTGTCGACTTCAACAACCCAGGTCCAAGCTTTGAGAAACTCAAATCTTAGACTACTAGATTGTGTGACAATTGTTTTAGGCCCACATAATAAGCCCCACAAGATATAAAGATTATGGGCTTTATCCTTCATGAGATAAATCTATATAAATAAAGGGTTTAATCTCATAGGTAAGTCTCTTAAAATTCTATCATGTGTGGCTGTCACTATACACATATACCGCTCTCTGTCTATATCTTATGCACAATAATCTGTCCCAACTGCGACTGTCTCCTTCATAAACAACAATAATCCACATATCTTGTATTAATCACGATCTTGTAAGGTTGAATTCTATTATAATAGTCACCTTTACAAATGACGATACCCTATTATGAAATTCCACGCGGAAAAAGAAGAAGAAAAAGCACTATTGTAGAACAAAAGCCCTGTTGTAATGATTTCATAGATACTTCGAAAAATGAAAAAAAGAAAAAATAATTTTAAAGAACAAACATATTCATGGCATTAAATTTTCTGTCTCCTCTGTCGTTAGTACAACACTTGACTTCTCTTGCAAAACTTAAGCCATCTACTAACAAATACATTGACTAAAAATTTGTGTTATCAAACTTGAACCGGTCATTCACTTGATAAGATTTTGAGTCAATGGATCATTGGTTCAACTAGTGGATTATTGGTTCAATCTCATAAATTAAATATATATATATATATATATATATATATAATAAAATACATTAAATATAAAATTAAATGCATTTTAACCAATAATTAGAGTTAGATTGGCATTAAGTTTTATAAATTATAATCTATATGCTTTGTATTCGAATCTCAGCATTTTGTTAAAAATTTCACAATTTTCTTTTTTAAAATCAGTGCCGATTTAATACCGGTTAACCTAATTTAGGATCAATTGACCAGGATTATATTGGATCAAATGCATAATCAATCTAATACTTAATTGAATTGGTTGGAAGTCCAATTTATGAATCAACCGGTTGAACTGGCTAAATCAGGTTGGTTTTTATAACACTGTTAGAAACTGTATTTACGTAAAGGAAAATCCAAAAAAAAAAAAAAAAAAAGACTTTATAAAAGATAGTTCGAAAGCAATTAATAAAGGGGACAAAAATTGTCGTTATCAGAGTGTCGGTGTTAATTTGTTGAATCCAAATATTACGACTTACCGTGACACATTTATTGTGATTAATGTCAATATATTTGATTCAAGTATAAATAATACAAAGTCTAACATTTTTATTGAGAAAACGACGCATAGTATATGTTATTCAAAAATCTCCATCAATAATTTGTCACTTGGGGGCTTTGTGTTTTACTTCATTTTTTAATTTTTTTCTTTTATCATATGTCACATTATAAGTGGGGGTACTGTACACTTAATTTTTTTTTTTTTTTTAGAGTGATGCCCTATGTACTCTCACTTTCATAATCTTCAAAGAGAAAATTATTTTGAAGGTTTTTATTTTTTCCCCTACATTCAAGCAAGTGAAGATGACATTCTAGTTAATTATTTTATCTGCTTCCTCTTTCTTTTTCTTTTTTTAGTAAGGTATCTGCTTCCTTTTTATTTATTCTGTAAGTTGATGTGAGTTATAGGGTCTACACTACAAATTTCTCTGTTTTTTATTGATGTCCGACTCTCACGGTCTCACTTTCGAAAAGAATTTTGATGGTCTTGGACCACTATTAATTCAGTGATCCAAACCAATCAGAATGAGATAACTATTGAAGACAAAGGAGAGAGAAGAAATAAAAAATAAACTTTTATACAAGTGTCACTCACTAGATGGAAGGACCACATAGAGTATGGGGGCACCAAAATTTTTTCCATCACTTTCATTATCTTGGGAGATTTTTATGTCTCAACGTAAAAAAACTAGAATAAATACTTTTGGATTCTCAATAAAAAATACGGAATTTATTTTAATCCTAGAAAAAAATATTTATATTAATTTTTTTTGATAATAATATATTAATCTTTTTTAAGGGACTAATATATGTCTTCTTTGAAATTTTGAGGGACCATAATTTCAAAGAACTGAAATTTTTTAGAAATAAGTCAATTTTTTTTTTCTCTAAAGAATTAAAATGAGTTCCATATTTTTTATTGATGATTTAAAAGGTATTTACTCAAAAAAATTTCTTTCAGTTTTTTTTTTTTTTTCGTTATGTTCAAGCAAGGATTTCAGTTATTTTTTCTCCGCTTAATTTTTTTACTGTTTTTTTTTCTTTTTATCGCACGTATATACCATCCATGTATCCAGATGCATATCTTCATAACGCTTCAATATTATTATCATTATTTTGCGAGTGCGTAAAAACTGATTGGGAAATCCGATCCTCATGGTTTCTTTCCAATATAAGCTTCCTTTAATTATTATTGAGTTTTATAAGAGTTATGTTGTAGGAAAAGTGGTTGTGTAATGTTATAGAAATTTATTTTACGTGCCAGAGTTTTTTTTTGCTGCGCACCCCATAAAATATTGGTGTGTAGGGAATTTTTTATGATCATATTAAATGATAAATGATAAACCCATTCTTTATGGCCGTAATGTAAACCCATGTTCACAATAACCGCTTGAATCCAGGATCCAACAAGTACTTCTGAGTTGATATTAAATACGCCAACAGAGCACTTTATCATTACAATTTTTTTTAGGATTTTCGTTTTATCTTAAACATCACACAATAAATTTTTTTATACACACAATATTTTGTGGGGTCCATACATTTTAAAACAAAAAAAATGGCACGCAAAATAAATCTCTATAACATTACACAATCACTTTTCCTACTATATAATAAATATAAATTTTTTTTTATTATGAAATACCTTGAATGTAGTAAAGTCAAGGATATGGTTGAAACTTGTTAATGATCTAGTGGGTGCATCCACATGACAAATTAAATACAAGGGCGTATGAATCGTCCACATCACATTCATATAATATGGACTAGTGTTTGTAATATTATATACGATAATTTTACATTTTACATATTGTTTCGGGTTCATACATCCGGCTATTGATATGTGATGACAATTACTGATGGAACCCGGAAGTACCTTTGCTCGGCGAAACAGTTAAGATGACCGAGTACCAGAGCACCAAGATGGGCCCACCCACGATTCCATGATAGCAGAGATGATAACCCACGATTAGAGTAACCACCCCAAGACCAGAGCTATAAATATGAAGGATAGGTGCCTAATGCAAGGGGATTTACGATCATAAGATAACCATGCTAATGTTCATCCAGAACATTTGGCGCCGTCTGTGGGAATAGGTAAAAAGATTCCTATGCATTTTCTTGAGTCATGGCAAGCCACTACCATGATGAGGGAGCGGAAGACTAAGGAGGATATCTTGGAGAGGAAGACTCTTTTCGATCTAGTGGAAGGAGTCGGTCTCTCGACACCATTGGAGAAGCTTTAATTCAGTTGGTGGAGGATATCAGAAGTAGGCAACACCCAGAAAGAGGGCAAAGGAGGCGTGATACAGAAGAAAGGCACCCTGTAAGGAATGAGCAGCAATCTCCTAACAGGGGGAGAGGTTCATTATCTCCTTTTCCTAGTTATATTTCTTTATCACCCCCAACCGCCGGGAGAAACGGAAGAAATGAAGTGAGGAGAAAACAACCTTGTCAAGAGTCAAGGGATTCTCCAAAAAGGGATTACTACGAAGGCGGAGGAATGAATCCGCGGACAGGGGAAAGGATACATGATGGTTATGCTCGGAGAGCAGGCCGAGCTACGCAATACCAGAATAGAGGTGAGCAGGTGGAAGAGGAGGTATGGGAAGAAGAACAATACCTGGGAGCCCGCCATGATGGTACTCGGCAAGACGAACAAAGGGTAGACAGAGGTCGACATGAAGAAACTTATCAAAGGTGGAGGCCGGAGGGAGGAAGAAGTTATGTCTATCAAAGAGGCGAGTTCCCACGCGACGATAGCGAATATCATTACTTGGGCCGAGATCAAGGTCAAGGAGAAGGAAAGCGACAAGCGGGTTGTAACCCTAGGAATTGGGGTTATCAGCATTACGGACCAAGGCAGGAAGAAGGCTTTGGTCCATCTTATGTTAATGGGCAAATGAACAACAGGGAGCAGGATATACCCGGTTGGAATGAACAGGGGATTCCGGTGCCCCCCATTAATCAAGGGCCATCAGGAACTCCTTTGTCTTGGAGGCTCAAAGCAGAACCAATTCCCGCTTGGTTTAAGCAACCAAATGACATGAAGGCGTATGATGGGAGCTCAGATCCAAAGGAGTTTGTGATAGTGTTCCGGGCAGCAATGTCCTTATGTGGCGAATCAGATTCTTTGTTGTGTCGAACATTTCCTGTGTTTTTAAGAAAATAGGCTTTGGAGTCGTTTACGACTTTACTAGACAACTCCATAGAGAGTTGGGTGGATTTATCACAACGGTTCGTGCAACAATTTGCTCATTGTGGACCCCAGCCCAAAACAACGCACAATTTGTGTGGAGTAAGACAAAAGCCAGGGGAAAAGCTGCGAGATTATTATGAAACTTTTCAAGCAGAAGCAAGACATGTTAATGGGTTAGAAAATCAGACATATTTATTGTTGTTCACTACTGGGTTACAACCCGGAGGAATTGCGAACTCGTTAGCCAAAAAGTGTCCGGCTACAAAAGAGGATTTGTTAGAAAGAATCAGAAAATATATTGATTTAGAGGTGTTTAAATCTTCTCAACAACAAATTGAGCAAGGTCTTCGGGAAGCAAATCAAAGTCGGAGGCCGAAGAGACCAGCAGGAAGAGGGCAGTTTGAAGAGAGGCGAACTCGGGTAGTCGGAGAAAGATTCAGAGAGGCATATCGAAGGGAGTTCACACCATTGAATACGTCTAGAGCTCAGATACTGAAAGAAGTAATGTCAACAGAAATGAGAAAAGTCCCCTGCCGTCTTCAATGGCTTCTTGGGCACCTGCTTATTTCCTACTTGGAAGCAGGGTCAAAAGCCCCTTGCCACCTTCAATGGCCTCTTGGGCAACTGTTTATTTCCTACTCGGAAGCAGGGTCAAAAGTCTCTTGCCGCCTTCAATGGCCTCTTGGGCACCTGCTTATCTCCTACTCAGAAGCAGGGTCAAAAGTCCCTTGCCGCCTTCAATGGCCTCTTGGGCACCTGCTTATGTCCTACTCGGAAGCAGGGTCAAAAGTCCCTTGCCGCCTTCAATGGCCTCTTGGGCACATGCTTATTTCCTATTCGGAAGCAGGGTCAAAGGTCCCTTGCCGCCTTCACTGGCTGTTTGGGCACTTGATTATTCCATATTCGGAAACAGGGCCAATATTTCCATAGTATTACTTTTAAAATGTTAAGGGATTTTGTAGAGATAAGTTATCATTAGAATATGGCAAAAACAAGAGGGTACCGAGCTGCGTTTAATACGATGGCGAGCTATTCAGTTAGTCGGATCAAAATAGAAGATAGAAATAAACTAAGTAATCGAAAAAGTATAAAAATAACAGGTAATCAAAAATTCAGCAGACATAGTCATTACAACATTAAAAGTCATTCAAGCAAAAAACCAAAATAAGTACAAAATAAAAGTGGCATTCCACTTCTTCAAGCATCTTTTGGAACGTCGTCTGAGGAAATCTGAGTAGAAGTAGAAGTAATACCCACATACTCGGAAGGACAGGTGGCGAGCACGGTAATAGATCCTTTTTCATTGTGAGTGCATAGTCGGCCGTTATTAACAAAGTTGAATGTGTCAATTTTGTCTAAGTTAGGAAGAACAACATCTGGGTGGAAGAACAGCATTTGGTCAACAGCCCAGCTGCAAATTTGATGACTGAAGGCAACATATTTGTAGTCCATGTTCTCGGCAGCTTGTTGTAGCGAGGTGACATTCTTCTTTAAAGTTTCTACTTCCAATTCCAACTCAGCTACTCGGAACTCTGAATCCTCAACATTTTTTTTCAACACTTTATGACCTTCAGTCAACTCGTTATTTTCTTGTTTCAGAATAGTAAGCTCGTCATTGGCTTTTTTGGTCAATTGTTTCAGACTCTTTGAGTTTAAGTTGAAACCCTTGAGCGACAAACTCGGCTGTTTCGGCCCTTTGAGTCAGGCGAGCATGTTCAGTTTTAAAATTGTTCTTAAAGAGTTGTAACTCTTTAAGTTCAGTAAGCAGTTGTTGACGTTCTGCCAATGCCAACAGCGCCATTTCATAGTAGTGAGCTTCACGAAGCGAGTTATCTCGGATTTCCGTAAACTTGCCAATTAATTGCTCCAAGGAAAACTTGTCCCATTTTTCTTGAAGCCCAGGAGTGAAGCAAGGTTGTAATTTTTTCATATTTGGAGGCTCCGAGAAAAGGGGTAGCAATAACAGAAGAATGAGGAGTTAAAGACTTTTCTCTTGATGATTCATATCTAGGTTCATTAATCCGAACTCGCTTGCGGGGTTGGAGTTCCTCAGAATCAACAGGCGGGTATGTATCCAGTAGTGCAGTATCACTAGGAATGGAACCCGTAGCAGAAGTAGCCGGAATAGAAGAAGGAGTAGGAGAGCCTTCTTTTTCGCCTGAAGCCGAGAAGTGAATCTTCTCTCTAGACACAGTTTAGTCATCTTGCCGAGCAGCTTTTTGTTTTTGACGAGCAAAAAAGGTAGGATCCATGGTCTTATATGAAAATAATAAACGGGTATAGAGTTAACAGTCAAGTACATATGATAATACAACGACAAGAGGTTAGTCACTTACTTAACTTTTTGCAAATCCAAGCAAGAGAATCTTTATAGGCTAAAATAGACCGAGGAGTGAGAGAAATATTTTCTTTGAATAACTCGGAAGTCAGCTTTTGGAACCAGGTGAAAGTTTCAAATTCATCAGTACTCAAATTCTTTGAGTTAGTTAAAAAGGCTTTAGCTGGTGTACTATAATGATGTTGGTTCCAACTGAGACGGAATCGAGGAGCTCCGTCCTGATCCAGAAAGAAAGCAGAAGGAGTAGCAGTTTGAGAGGAAGAAGAAGAAGCAGAGGGTGTAGCCGAAAGAGCTTTAGGTATACAAATCTTGAAATAATCTTCTTTGAAGTTCTTCCAATTGTCTTCATATATACTACACCAGCGAAATCCAGGGCAGGCTTTTAAAGAAACCCAACTATGACGAGTACTCCCTTTATCGATAGCATTACGGAACACGGCGAATAGACAGAAGAAGATCCGAAAAGAATATGTGAACCCAAAAGACCTACAGATTATCTCAAAAGTATATAAAAAATACCAGCTGTTTGGATGGAGTTGAGAGGGGGCGACTTCAAGATGGTTTAAGACGTCCATTTGAAACTCGGAGAAAGGTAAGTGTAACAGCCCGTGTTAACCCGGATTGTTAACATACTATCGTATTAAGCCACGCTTAATTAAAATGCGGAATAACTTTTTCTTTAATTCAATTATGACATCATTAAACTTTACCAACTTGATTACTTAATCATTTCCATAAAAATACTGCCTGTATGTAAATTGCAAGACAATTAACTGAATACCTCTTACATAAATATAAGGTGAGTATCTCAAGCCACAGGTCTACACAAGTAGCCTGGGTCAAAATCCTGATACTTTAATTACAACATTAAACCGAAAGACAATAATCAAACCATGTGGCATGGACAAACCCCATGCTCACCAAATAAGGCAACAATGCCCAATATCAGTCATAACATAAACTTAACATAAATAACGCAGAAAACATAACAGCAGTCAAATAAACAGCAATCCACAACCAGCACGTCAGCATGTCATATATATCAACTCAGCTCTGGCCTCCTGCCACCTGAGCCCTCAACATTACCTGATCCTGAAATAAGCGTCCCCAAACGTGGGGTGAGATCTCTAACAAGAAATCTCAGTAAGACAAGGGGTCCTCAAGGAATCTCCACCCCAAGCTCACTTACATGTGTAATATAAGTTCTAAAAACAGTATTACAGTATAAGTTCTAAAATCATGCGATGCAGCAATTAATCATGTCATGTGTGCTTTCAAATCTACTGGCCAGAGAAATATAGGAATACGTCTATGCCTACATGAGTACATGGATACTACCTGCACCTCACCCACATGCTTCTCCATCTTGTATGTACTACATACTCAGGATTGCCGTCTAGGTGGACACCACATGCATCATAAAAGCTCATTGCATATAAATAGCTCAACAGCATTTCCAAAATAATAAAGCATGTAACACAGCATGCATAAACCCATCCCCATGGGACATGGTGGAACATCAAAATGGCTAAACCGAGGACACGAAAGCTTACCTTGCAAGCTAGCTATCCAAGCCAAGAGTCCAACCACTCACAAGTCCACAAACAACAGTATCACAATCTGATATGGACCATTAACAAGTCAATATTAATGCATCACAAGCATACAACTTAAAGACTACGCCTTTCCTTTACGTTTTACGTCTTAAGGCTTCCAACAAAGCCATAAGCCCTTAATCATATGATTCTGACTTAGTCCATTTATTACAGAAGTTCAACTTCCTTAAACTAGGGTCCACACACACCCAATAGCTTACTGTTCATACAGTACAGCTACTGTCTGCGCAGAACCCAGGATATCCGGATATCAGAAGGGGAATATCCGGATATGCCATATCCGGATATCACACTGGACATATCCGGATATGTCATATCCGGATGCCCAGATCCCATATCCGGATATCAATATCCGGATACCATATCCGGATACTGATATCCGGATATCTGTTCGACAAATATCTGGATATCTCACGACTGAATGCAGTTTCTGCATTTCGTGAATATCCATCCCAAAGATCCAACTTTTAACACATGTACACGTTAAAGCATGCATCTTTAAGCATATACGAGTTCATTTAGGTGTTGGTTACTTCATTTTAACTTTTTACATGTCAAGACACCAACTTTAAGCAAGATAAACTCATGATCATGGTGAGGTAACTTACCAAATCTCAAAACAGAGGCAAGTCGTGCTCTTGGAGCTCTCCCAAGGTTCCTCAAACTCAGCCTAAGTAGGAGCACGAAAATGGCACTTCAAGATGGGTTCTTGCACCACAAGAAGGCACTTTGAAGCTCACAATGACTACCACAAGGTAGCCATCACTAAAGCTCCAAACTCATGCTCACTAACTACCCCTCAACTCAGAAAAGCAAGGCTCACCACACACAATATGCACACAAGCACTCTCCAATGCCTACACTCAAGTGTTCACTTGATCAAGAAGAGAAACAATGATCAAAGGAGGTGACTTTGGTGAGAAAGGAAGAAGAAATGGAGGAACAAGGGGGCTGCCTCAAAGCTGCAGAGAAAACTCACGTAGGAATGTGTATGGCCTAGAGTTTAGTTCCATAATGTGTCTATTTATAGGCACAAGCCACTAATCGCACAGTATTAGCCTTAATAGCAAAGTAAAAGATCTTGATCTCAAACTTCGGATTCTAGACCTAGACATTTTTCTAAGATTTTTCATATTTTTATTTTATTTTTCGGAGCACCTTTCCGGTACGCATTTTTCCATAGCCAGTATCAGTTCTGGCATCAGATTACGTCATTTTGACTTGAAACTTGTTTTACAAGTCCTACATAATATTCTAGTAATTATCATGCATTCGTTATAATTTTCCGGGATACTTTTCCGGTACGCATTTATACCGAGTAGCAGAACCGGTATCTGCGCTTTTCTTCCGAAAAGCGACTTTCAGCATTTTTACTCACTCAATATAATTATCTAAGCCCATTAATAATTATTAAGGTCAATTATGGAATTATATCCTAATTATCATAATTAGTTTACTAATTACCTTAATTAGCGGTGCGGGTTCTTACATTCACCCCACCTTTTTACGGATTTTGTCCTCAAAATCAGAAACATACCTGTCTCGAAAGTCGGGATACTGTCGGAGAAGCTCATCCTCTCGCTCCCAGGTACACTCCTCAGGAGTTCTTCCTGACCATTACACTTTGACCATCGGAATGATCTTGCTCCTCAACTGCTTCTCGCCACGATCGAGAATCTTGAGTGGTCCGACGGGAGTCTTTAGGTTCTCCCGAACCTCCACATCATCCGGCTGCACCACGTCCGAAGGATCTGCTATGTACTTTCGAAGTTGAGACACGTGAAACACGTCGTGGATGTTGGCTAGGTTCGGAGGTAAGGCGAGTCGATAGGCAACTGGTCCTACTCTACCAAGGATCTGGTAGGGCCCAATGAATCGCGGGCTCAACTTCCTCACGCCGAGTACTCGTCCAACACCGGTGACAGGTGAAAGTTTCACAAACACGTGCTCACCCTCACTGAACTCCAGTGGTCGATGCTTGACATCATAATAGCTTTTCTGACGATTCTGCGCCTGCTTCAACTTTTCCCTGATCATCTGGATCTGTAGGGTAGTATCTTGGACAAAGTCCAAGCCAAAAAGCTCTTTATCTCCAACCTCAGACCAGCAGGTAGGAGTCCGACACCTCCTACCATACAGCGCCTCGTAGGGTGCCATGCCCAGGCTAGCATGAAAACTGATGTTGTATGAAAATTCAACCAACGGAAGGTACCTATCCCATGCAGAACCCTGCTCCAACGTGCAAGCTCTCAACATGTCCTCCAATGTCTGGATGGTCCGCTCAGTCTGTCCGTCAGTCTGAGGGTGATAGGCGGTACTTAATCTCAACTGCGTACCAAAAGCCTCCTGCAGCGCCTCCCAGAACCGAGATGTGAACTTCGGGTCCCTCTCACTGATGATACTCTCGGGCACCCCGTGAAGCCTCACAATCTCACGGACATATAGTTTGGCCAACTGCTCTGTAGTGAAGCTCACCTTCATTGGAAGAAAATGGGCAGACTTGGTCAATCTGTCCACAATGACCCAGATAGAGTCACAACCAGCCTGAGTTTTAGGCAATCCCACCACGAAGTCCATGGAAATACTCTCCCACTTCCACTGTGGAATCTCCAGAGGTTGAAGTTTACCAGACGGTTTCTGGTGCTCGATCTTCACTTTCTGACAAATCAGACACTTGGACACGTAGACCGCTATGTCCTTCTTCATGCCCGGCCACCAAAAATTTCTTTTCAAGTCCTGATACATTTTCGTAGCACCAGGGTGGATAGTGAACCAGCCCTTATGAGCCTCTGCCATAACCTCCTCGATCAATGGCCCTCAAGGAATAACGATCCTCTTCTGGAACAGCAGCAAACCATCCTCGTTCCAAGACACACCGTCCTGGTTCTTCACATAGTCAAGGCACTCTCTTTGTACTTGCGCCTCTTTGATCTTTTCCATCAGCTCATTTATCACTTCCGCTGTTTCCATTTCGAGCAGTGCACCTCCAAACAAGGAGTTCACTCTCAAGTCTCTGAACTTCTCGATCATCTCGTAATCATTCATCATTAAACTGGATAAGCTCACGGATTTCCGACTCAAAGCATCGGCTACCACATTGGCCTTGCCAGGATGGTACCTCAACTCAAAGTCGTAGTCCTTCAAGAACTCCATCCATCTTCGTTGTCTCATGTTCAACTCCTTCTGGTCAAACAGATACTTCAGGCTCTTGTGATCACTGAATACAGCAAACTTCATGCCAAACAGGTAATGCCTCCAAATCTTGAAAGCAAAAACAATGGCTGCCAACTCCAAGTCGTGAGTCGGGTAGTTCTCCTCATGAGGTTTCAACTGTCTTGAAGCGTAAGCAACCGCTTTCCCTTTCTGCATCAGCACACAGCCAAGTCCTTTACCAGAGGCATCGCAGTATAACTCGAATTGCTCCGCAGGATCAGGAAGGACTAACACAGGAGCAGTAGTCAGTCTCTCCTTCAACTCCTGGAAACACTCCTCACACTCATGTGTCCACACGAATGGAGTCTCCTTTCGGGTAAGGCGAGTCATCGGTAGCACCATCTTGGAGAATCCTTCTATGAACCTCCTATAGTAGCCTGCCAAACCCAAGAAGCTTCTCACTTCTGTAACCGTCTTGGGCCTCTCCCAGTCCATCAAGGCCTCAATCTTGTTAGGATCAACTGCAACTCCATTAGCAGAAATTACATGACCCAGAAATTTCACCGCCTTGAGCCAAAACTCACATTTTGACGGCTTCGCATAGAGCTTCTTCTCTTTTAGCACTTGCAGCACAATCTTCAAGTGCTCGGTATGCTCCTCCTCCGTCTTGGAGTAGATCAAAATGTCGTCAATGAAGACGATCACAAACTGATCCAGGTACGGCTGGAAGATCCTGTTCATGTAGTCCATGAACACTGCGGGTGCATTGGTAAGTCCAAACGGGATCACCAAGTACTCGTAGTGCCCGTACCTCGAGCGAAACGCTATTTTTGGGACATCTTCCGGCTTTACCCGTATCTGATGATAACCGGACCAGAGATCAATCTTGGAATACACGCAAGCACCTCTGAGCTGATCCAGCAAATCATCAATGCGTGGAAGAGGGTACTTGTTCTTGATTGTCACCTTGTTCAACTGTCTGTAGTCGGTGCACAACCGCATGGTCCCATCTTTCTTTTTTACAAATATGACCGGTTCTCCCCAGGGAGACACACTCGGCCGAATAAAATCTTTCTCTGAAAGCTCCTCAATATGCTTCTTCAGCTCCGCCAGCTCTGGTGGCGACATCCGGTATGGAGCCAACGATATAGGCCCCACACCAGGCAATAAGTCGATGGAGAACTCTATCTCCCTCTGCGGTGGAAACTCAGGAATCTCCTCAGGAAACACCTCGAGGAATTCCCTCACCACAGGAATGCCAGTGAGATCCTCCTGTGTCCCACTCACCAAACCTCCCAACATGACATAGCCAAATGCCCCTGCTCTCAAGGCCCTCCTCGCCTGCAGGACTGAAATGAACGGTGAGGAACTGGCTGTGGACCCACCCGGAGACATCACCACTTTCTTGGCACAGCAATCAATCATTGCACAGTTTCTGGACAACCAATCCATGCCCAAAATAATCTGAAGGTTGGCCATCGGTAATCCTATCAGATCTACCGAGAAGTCACGGCCATCCCACTGAAACGCTACATCGCGATGAACAGTGGAGGTCAAACATTTTTCTCCGGTGGCGGTGGTCACCCGCATCGGTGGAGAAAGCACATCACTGGGCAACTCAAGCCTCACAGCAATAAGGGTAGCAACAAAAGAGTGCGTTGCCCCGGAATCAAACAATACATCAACAGTTGATCCACCAATGGTAACAGTACCTCTGACCAGGTTCGGAGCTCTGTCCGACTGCTGACGATCAAGTGTGTAGACTCGTCCGGTAGTAGTGGCACGGCTGGTGCCCCAGTAGGAACCATCTGCAATGGCACAGCCTGCACTGCAGCAACTCTCGCCGTCGGGCAATCTCTGGAATAGTGGCCCTCCTTGCCACACTGGAAGCATATCAGCTGACCGGTAGAACACGGTCCAAAATGTGACTTCCCGCATCCCGAACATCTGGGAGCAGGAGGTCTAGCTGTGTTCCCCTGAGCAGCAGTCTTTCTGAACTGATTTGGCGCTTGCTTAGCCGCCAACGGTTTGCCCTTGCCCTTGTTGGCAAAATTCTTGTTCTTCCAGGGAGTAGAACCACCAGCGCTCTGCGGCACCTCAACCTTGGCCCTCTTGGCCTGACTCGCACGACAGTAGTCCTCGATGTCGCGGCACTGCTGCACCAACGCTCCGAAGTCTCTCGAAGCAGAACCAGCGAGATGTCCAGCAATGTCCTCATTAAGTCCCCTCCGGAACTTGGCCGCAAGAAAAACGGGAGTCGGTCTCGCCATGCGGAAATGAGAGAACTTGACCAGCTCATTAAACTTGGCCAGGTACTCGTCAACAGACAACGAGCCCTGTACCAACCGGTCGAACTCTCCCTGCTTCCTCTCCTGGGAGTCGTAAGGAAAGTACTTGCCCAGAATGCTCTCCTCGAAGAATGGCCACGTCATCACATGGCCCTGCATCTCGTAGACCTGAGAAAGGTTGGTCCACCACTCATGGGCCTCGCCCTCCAGCATTACGTGGCGAACAACAGCTTCTGCGGATCGGTACACTGCATGATCCGGAAAATCTTTTCCAGCGCCTGTAGCCATCTGGCAGCAGCAATGGGATCATACGATCCGTCGAAGGTAGGTGGCTTATGCTTGCGGAAAGCATTCAGCCGGCGATCGATCTCGTCACGATCCTCAGCAAGTACGGGGATAGTCTGCATAGCCCCCGTCAAGTGACTACCCTCACCCATCTGTCTCTGGGTGTCCTCCTGTTGACTAGGCGGAGGTGGAGGCGGTGGCGGCGGTGGAGGTGGTGGAGGACCCTGGCCCGCAGCAGGACCAGCCCTCAACTCCTCCAACATGACCCTCATCATCGTCATGTTGGCCATCCGGTTCTCCTCCAGAACCTCTGTCGTGGTTTGCCGGTTCGCATCTCGAAGAGCGTCCAGTATTGCCCGGTTTGCCAGCCTCGTGGCTTCCTGGTCGGCTAGTCGGGCCGCCTGCATTTCAGCCAATGCAGCCAGGACAGGATCCGTCTGATCCTCGCTCGTACTCGTGTTCCTCCTTGGTGGCACCATGACTCTGCACAAGTTACACAAAGAATGAGTTGATCAGGCCCACGCCATGTGGTCACATATGCATTATCATAACACACACCAGTCAGAGAGAACACAAAGTAGACACGGAACGACTCATCCTAAGTTATTGCAATACATACAGGCTTTTCCCTAGAAGGTGCTCTGATACCATAAAATGTAACAGCCCGTGTTAACCCGGATTGTTAACATACTATCGTATTAAGCCACGCTTAATTAAAATGCGGAATAACTTTTTCTTTAATTCAATTATGACGTCATTAAACTTTACCAACTTGATTACTTAATCATCTCCATAAAAATACTGCCTGTATGTAAATTACAAGACAATTAACTGAATACCTCTTACATAAATATAAGGTGAGTATCTCAAGCCACAGGTCTACACAAGTAGCCTGGGTCAAAATCCTGATACTTTAATTACAACATTAAACCGAAAGACAATAATCAAAACATGTGGCATGGACAAACCCCATGCTCACCAAATAAGGCAACAATGCCCAATATCAGTCATAACATAAACTTAACATAAATAACGCAGAAAACATAACAGCAGTCAAATAAACAGCAATCCACAACCAGCACGTCAGCATGTCATATATATCAACTCAGCTCTGGCCTCCTGCCACCTGAGCCCTCAACATTACCTGATCCTGAAATAAGCGTCCCCAAACGTGGGGTGAGATCTCTAACAAGAAATCTCAGTAAGACAAGGGGTCCTCAAGGAATCTCCACCCCAAGCTCACTTACATGTGTAATATAAGTTCTAAAAACAGTATTACAGTATAAGTTCTAAAATCATGCGATGCAGCAATTAATCATGTCATGTGTGCTTTCAAATCTACTGGCCAGAGAAATGTAGGAATACGTCTATGCGTACATGAGTACATGGATACTACCTGCACCTCACCCACATGCTTCTCCATCTTGTATGTACTACATACTCAGGATTGCCGTCTAGGTGGACACCACATGCATCATAAAAGCTCATTGCATATAAATAGCTCAACAGCATTTCCAAAATAATAAAGCATGTAACACAGCATGCATAAACCCATCCCCATGGGACATGGTGGAACATCAAAATGGCTAAACCGAGGACACGAAAGCTTACCTTGCAAGCTACCTATCCAAGCCAAGAGTCCAACCACTCACAAGTCCACAAACAGCAGTATCACAATCTGATATGGACCATTAACAAGTCAATATTAATGCATCACAAGCATACAACTTAAAGACTACGCCTTTCCTTTACGTTTTACGTCTTAAGGCTTCCAACAAAGCCATAAGCCCTTAATCATATGATTCTGACTTAGTCCATTTATTACAGAAGTTCAACTTCCTTAAACTAGGGTCCACACACACCCAATAGCTTACTGTTCATACAGTACAGCTACTGTCTGCGCAGAACCCAGGATATCCGAATATCAGAAGGGGAATATCCGGATATGCCATATCCGGATATCACACTGGACATATCCGGATATGTCATATCCGGATACCCAGATCCCATATCCGGATATCAATATCCGGATACCATATCCGGATACTGATATCCGGATATCTGTTCGACAAATATCCGGATATCTCACGACAGAATGCAGTTTCTGCATTTCGTGAATATTCATCCCAAAGATCCAACTTTTAACGCATGTACACGTTAAAGCATGCATCTTTAAGCATATACAAGTTCATTTAGGTGTTGGTTACTTCATTTTAACTTTTTACATGTCAAGACACCAACTTTAAGCAAGATAAACTCATGATCATGGTGAGGTAACTTACCAAAGCTCAAAACAGAGGCAAGTTGTGCTCTTGGAGCTCTCCCAAGGTTCCTCAAACTCAGCCTAAGTAGGAGCACGAAAATGGCACTTCAAGATGGGTTCTTGCACCACAAGAAGGCACTTTGAAGCTCACAATGACTACCACAAGGTAGCCATCACTAAAGCTCCAAACTCATGCTCACTAACTACCCCTCAACTCAGAAAAGCAAGGCTCACCACACACAATATGCACACAAGCACTCTCCAATGCCTACACTCAAGTGTTCACTTGATCAAGAAGAGAAACAATGATCAAAGGAGGTGACTTTGGTGAGAAAGGAAGAAGAAATGGAGGAACAAGGGGGCTGCCTCAAAGCTGCAGAGAAAACTCACGTAGGAATGTGTATGGCCTAGGGTTTAGTGCCATAATGTGTCTATTTATAGGCACAAGCCACTAATCGCACAGTATTAGCCTTAATCGCAAAGTAAAAGATCTTGATCTCAAACTTCGGATTCTAGACCTAGACATTTTTCTAAGATTTGTCATATTTTTATTTTATTTTTCGGAGCACCTTTCCGGTACGCGTTTTTCCATAGCCAGTATCAGTTCTGGCATCAGATTACGTCATTTTGACTTGAAACTTGTTTTACAAGTCCTACATAATATTCTAGTAATTATCATGCATTCGTTATAATTTTCCGGCATACTTTTCCGGTACGCATTTATACCGAGTAGCAGAACCGGTATCTGCGCTTTTCTTCCGAAAAGCGACTTTCAGCATTTTTACTCACTCAATATAATTATCTAAGCCCATTAATAATTATTAAGGTTAATTATGGAATTATTTCCTAATTATCATAATTAGTTTACTAATTACCTTAATTAGCGGTGCGGGTTCTTACAGTAAGGATACCTTGAGCTCAGAAAATAAGCATTTATAGGCAAAAAATAAAGAATTCTCACCTTGCCCAGAAGTCGAACAGATACGTTCCTCTTCTCCGGGTACATCAAATTGGAAAGAGGTAATAATGGAGTCACGGAATAGAGGGGTTGTTTGTAAGGCGGTGTGAAGATTACTCGGATTATTTTCATATGAAGAACGAAGGCCTAGAGCTTCTTCATCAACCCATTCTAAACCTTTTACTGTAGAAGGAAGTGCGAAGCGAGAAAGTGGAAGCGAACGGTAGGGACGATTCCTCGGCGGCATGGCCTGGACGGACAGCCAGTGAGAAGAAATTTAAAGAAGATGAAGAGATAAAGACAATGAAGGTTTCTTTTGAAGAGAATAAGCAAGTTTGCTAGAATAAAGAATAAAGATGCAAGTAACACGATTTGAAAATTTGGTGACAAATTCAGCAAGAAATAAGAAAATACAGTAAGAAGCCAGATAAAAGAACTTACTTGTACAACCAGCAGAAGAACAACAACCAAAGGTAACAGCGTTCCAGAAAAGTCCACAAGAAAATGGCATCAAAATGCAGGATAAAGAAAGAGCCAGAAATATGCACGAAGAAGAGAATGAAAGAAGAAGAAAAAAGAAGAAGACGAAGATGTAGGAAGATTTGAGATGAGAAGGGTGAAAAAGAGTAAAGTAAAGAAATGATAAAGGCACTAAGTAATAAAAGCTAGTGAAAAGGCAACCGTCGGTTAAATTTTGAAAACAAAAAATAATGATGGAGCACAGATGATGTACGTCAGACGTCAAGTCGTTTCAAAGACCAAGGCAATAAGCAGATGACAGATGGCTATCAGAAGTTAAATAGGTTGGAAGCATTTAATGAGGATACAAATATATGATAGAGTAAAAGAAATAGTAAAAGATAAGATATAAGTTAAACTCAGAGTCAAGTTGTCCATTAGACTCCGAGCTTAGGGGTTTAATGTTCCGGGTTCATACATCTGGCTATTGATATGTGATGACAATTACCGATGGAACCCGGAAGAACCTTTTCCCTGTGAAACAGTTAAGATGACCAAGTACCAAAGCACCAAGATGGGCCCACCCATGATTCCATGATAGCAGGGATGATAACCCACGATTAGAGTAACCACCCGAGGACCAGAGCTATAAATATGAAGGATAAGGGCCTAATGCAAGGGGATTTACGATCATAAGATAACCATATGATCGTAAATCCCCATGCATTAGGCACATATCCTTCATATTTATAGCTCTGGTCTTGGGGTGGTTACTCTAATCGTGGGTTATCATCCCTGCTATCATGGAATCATGGGTGGGCCCATCTTGGTGCTTTGGTACTCGGTCATCTTAACTGCTTCACCGGGAAAAGGTTCTTCCGGGTTCCATCAGTAATTGTCATCACATATCAATAGCCGGATGTATGAACCCGGAACCTTAAGCCCCCAAGCTCGGAGTCTAATGGATAACTTGACTCTGAGTTTAACTTATATCTTATCTTTTACTATTTCTTTTACTCTATCATATATCTGTATCCTCATTAAATACTTCTAACCTATTTAACTTCTGATAGCCATCTGTCATCTACTTATTGCCTTGGTCTTTGAAACGACTTGACTTCTTACATACATCATTTGTGCGCCATCATTATGAAGTCTTGCTCTTCATTTTAGTCATTGATTTCTACCATCTAATAGTTATTTTTTATTTTGAATTCATAAGTAATTAATTGAATATACAGATCTAAGGCTAGGATTAATTGATAGCAGTAAAGTTATATTCTCAATCTTAGTCGTTGATTCTATGTATATCTAACAACTCTAATTTATTAAATGTATGAATCGTTAGATGTAGTAAATCAATGACTAATATTGAGTATGCAATTTACACTAATATAAAATGATCACACACACACACACACACACACACACACACACACACACACACACACACATATAAAAGGTCCGTTTACAAATTCTTTTTTACAAATTACACTAAGTATGACCAATCATACACTCTTGATTAAAGTATGCCCGGTCAGACATAGTGTAGTTTGTAAGAGTTTGTAAACAAAAAATTTGTAAATATAACCTTCCATATATATATAACTTGCTTAAGTCAGTCAAATCCTATGTTTGAGGTATGTTTTTTCTTAAAATATTTTAAATATAATATTAAAAAATTATATCAAAAAGAATATTTTCGAAAGCCATTAGGTTTGGCCTAATGGTGAGATATTTGAGTAAGTTATATTAGGTTATATTTTATTTCCCCCTTGTATAAAAAATAAGAAAGAGAGAATATTTTTGAGGTTAATATTATACGGTTTATGACTTGAGTGAAATAAATACTAGAGTGCATGTTTGGATTCTCTCTTTTTTAAGCTAGAAGCTACTTATAAGCATAAGATAGGCCAAACAGGTTTTGAGAAAAACTCTTAAAACAATAAACTCTTTTGTTTATAATAAAAAAAATAATTAAAAACTCCTAGAAGGAGCTTTTTTTTAAGCTATTATATGCTTCTCTTGAATTGTGTTTTTTTTAAATGAAGAGTTATAAAAATAAATAGAGGGACAATTTTCTTAAAACATGTGCTATTAAGCTAAATTTTTTATGTAATTACCAAATAACTTTTAATTTTTTTTAAGCTCTTTTTTTTAACTTTAACTTATAAGTAGCTTCTAACTTAAAAAAAAGCATCCAAACAAACTTAAGCATATTTAATTTACCTATTCATTATTTTAGATGAGTCTTTTTTTTAAATAATTGTTTAACAATTATTATTATTATTATTTTTGGATATCCAAATTCTTTTTTTCTTACTTAGCTTTGTTAATTTATAAATTAGGCCAAATACTCTACGAGAATGAAATTTACTTGTATATATCAACTATCGCTTAATTGATACTATCTTACAACTATTTTGGGAAAGGTTACAAAAATGACAATCTTCAATTCTTCACTTCTTTTTTTTTATTTTTTTTATTTTAAAGATAGGACTTTATACATATAAGAAAGAGGATTGATATTCTTACTACCAAACTTTTTTACTACCAACTCACTACCTATCTAATCACCGTTGGATCAACATTTTCTTTTTTTTCAAAAACTTTTTAGCATTCTCTATTTTTGATTCAATGGTGATTAGATAGGTAGTAATTAAGTTAGTAGTAAAAAAATTTAATAGTAAGAATATCCTTCCTCCATAAGAAAAATTAACTAGGGGTTTTAATGGGCCGCGCAAAACATTTCTCAGTTACATCATTTTGAGTAAAGCCCATCCTGACCCACACTTGAAACGAGCTACCTCTTTATGAAAGTTCATACAATATAAATTCAATTATTTATCGGTTTTCATTTTATCCTCTAACATAACACAATAAAGTTTCCTACATACACAATATTTTGTGGGGCCCACACTTTTTAAAACAAAAAAAGTAAATAAAAATTAAGGCACGCAAAACGAATCTCTATAACATTACACAATCACTTTTCCTACAACATAACTCTTATAAAACCCATTATTTATTTCATATGTAAATTTAAATAATATATATATATATATATATATATATATATATATATATATATGGGATATGATCATTTGACACCAGTGCCAAACTTTGAAATTTGACTCCAAATCTCAACCATTGATTTCCGCCAATCAACGGTTATCATTTATTAGAATTATTAATTGATTAATAAGTTTGATTCCCAATAAATAATAATCCTTGATTGACGGAAATCAACGGTTGAGATTTGATGTCAAATTTCAAATTTTGACAACGGTGTCAAAGGATCCTGCCCTATATATATATATATATATATATATATATATATATATATATATATATATATATATATATATATATGTAGAATCCTTTGACACCATTGCCAAATTTCAAATTTGACACCTCATCTGAGAGCTATTAGATCAAAAAATATTGATGGTGTCACATGCTTACAAATCAGAGTTGTTGATCTTTTTTGATCTAACGGCTCTCATATAATGTGTCAAGTTTGAAATTTGACACTGTGTCAAAGGATCCTATATATATATATATATATATATATATATATATATATATATATATATATATATATATATATATATATATATGAGAAGGATCTGTTCATAATTTTTTTTATAAATTACATTAAGTATGACCGGTCATTCATTCTTAATTGAAGTATGACCGATTAGACATACTATAATTTGTAAGACTTTATAAACAAAAAGTTTGAAATATAACATTCCCATATATGTATATAGGGGAGGGTTATATTTAAAAAAAATTTGTTTACAAACTCTTATAAACTACACTATATTCTCCCACGAGAACACTCGGTTACACTATGTTCTCTCGGGAGTACATAGTGTAATTTGAAAAATTTGTAATTTTTTTTTGTAAACAGATCATTCTCTCTCTCTCTTTATATATATATATATATATATATATATATATATATATATATATATATATATATGGGCAGGATATTCTTACACCGGTATAAGCATTAGAAGTCTTACACCTAATCTTGACCATTGATCCACTTGTATCCAATGGCTCACATTACTAAAAATTTAGAGCCTTTAGATATAAGTGAGATCGATGGATAAGATTGGGAGTGTAACTTACACCGGTGTAAAATGATCCTGGCCTATATATATATATGGCAAAATGATTTCTGCAGCTGCTGTACCTACAGCAAGTCAGGATCCGGAATCGGATCCTATTTTTTTATTTTTTTTAAAAAGCTGTGGGACCCACTTTTCTGTGGCAGACTGTCAACTGTAGATAAATATCGAAAGTTAAAATATTGTCTAGTTCAAATTGGGACGACCCTGATACCAATATATATATATATATATATATATATATATATATATGCAGGATATTCTTACATTGGTGTAAGAGTTAGAAGTCTTACACTCAATCTTGATCTTTGACCCACTTGTATCTAATGGCTCACATTACTAAAAAAATTGAGCAGTTAGATATAAGTGGAATTAACGGATAAGATTGAGAGTGTAACTTACACTGGTGTAAAATGATCATGACCTATATATATATATGGGCTTAACATTTCAGCAGCAGCCGTAGACAACATTATCTGTAGCTGATACAGAAAAGAGGGCCCCACGGCTAAAAAAAAAAAACAGGATCCGGACGCGGATCTAGGATTCAGACGTGGATCCTAACTTGTTGTAGGCACAGCAGCTGCAGAAATCATTTTCCTTATATATATATATATATCGAAAGTTCAAATATTGCCTGGTTCAAATTGGGACGACTCTCAATAAATTTAAGAGAAAAAATTCATTGTCACTTAAACCAATCATGATTATTAATAAAGAAATAACAAAGCATTTATAATAATATAGTGACGCAAAATAAATATCCAAATGAAATTACATATTTCAAACTTAATCATATAAGTCCAAACTTAAAACTAATATGAATAATCGAATTCCAAATTCACATGATGTAAATGTCCAACACACAATCATCCATAAATATTTCAATTTGACTATCTCAAAACTAATGTATTAGATAACCCTGAAATGCTTCACCCCTTATGCAAAATTTATTGGTATCAGGGTAACTGCTCCGAGGGTGTTTTCTTCTTTAAACTCAAAAATGGTTTGAACATCAACAATACTGCTACTCCTTCAACAACATTCAGTACAAGGAAGGCCATGTGGGTGCCTGCAGTTAAATGAAAAAACAGTGACCTTCCACTAATACAGCTAACAAAAGAAAACATGTTCTATTAGGATTAATGATAAGGATGAGGATGAGAATCGAGGGGTGATAGAATATTTAGATATAGGGACATGTTTTTCTTACGTTGCATGAGATAATTTGTCTCATGCAACACATAAAAAAATTGGTAGGATCCACATTTTTTTTTCTCTCTTCTTTTCAGTGAGTCCCATTCACTTTTTTGTGTCTTGCATGAGACAATTTGTCCCATAGAAAAACATTTCCCTTAGATATATTGGATATTATTAAGATTATATTTTAATAATATTCAGAGTATCTTAGAGAATCTCTTACCTTTAGCTTCCCTATTTATTTATATTTTATTATTTATTTCCTTTTTTTAAGAGTTTACTACTAGTATAATTAAGGATTGAGTTTATCATCTATAATTTAACATGACCACAAAAAATTTCCTACATTTATAACATTTTGTGGGGCCCGCAGCAAAAAAAAAATAAAAATTTCAACACGCTAAATGAATCTCTATAACATTATACAATCACTTTTCCTACAACATAACTCTTATAAAATCCTTAAGGATTAGGCTTTTGTGTTTTGTATCATGTCACTTCATAACATATCAATATATAATATTATTCAGTATTCTCCCCTTTCTCTGTGTATATCTAAATGTCTATAATTCAATATATTTTGTTGCTATTGAAATCCTCTGTCCAATTATTTTTTTTGTACCATCACTACCATACTAAAAAAAATCATTACCCGTTCCCAGCTAGCAAGTAGCAATGATGGGGTAAGGACGATTCTTTTACGCAACATTATCCTAATTTGCAAAAAGACTATTTTTTGAATTTGAACCCGTGATCTTAATAAAACACTCAACTGAAGGGGTTAGAGCAAGAGTTCAAACTTGTCATTCTAAAATTACATTTTCATTCTTTGCTTCGAGGCCAAAACTCTTTATGCTGTTAAAAAAAAAGGCTTGTTGTGTTCTTTGCTATTAAGGAACACTAAGTGAACTAAAAACTAACACTTATTAAGGATTTCCATATTTTAGAATAGAGTAAATACCCTTTTCGGTCCTCAACAAATTTCACGATGTCCGTTTTAGTCCCTAGTAAATAAAAAGGCTATTCGTGATCCCTAAGAAATTCAAAATGGACCCATTTTCATTTTATTTTTTTTAGTAAATACCATTTTCGGTCCTCAACAAATTTCATGATTCCCGCTTTAGTCCCTAGCAAATAAAAAGGCTATTCTTGGTCCCTAAGAAACTCAAAATGGACCTATTTTAGTCCATTTGAGGGACTAATGTAGGTCTTTTTTTGAATTTGCGAGGGACCACGATTTCAATTAAATGGGTCTATTTTGAATTTCTTAGGGACCACATATAGCCTTTTTATTTACTAGAGACTAAAACGGATATTGTGAAATTTGCGGAGGACCAAAAAAGGTACTCGTTAGAATATGAAAAGAAATCAGCTGAAACAAATTAGTTAAGGATCATACCTGGGAGGAAAGAAGCATTTATCCGCTTTTGACACCAAGTTAATCTGCATTGACCAAGAGCAGGATATGAAATCTGGGTATAATTTTCAATATATCATTTTAGTCAGAAAGTTTTGTTGATCAATGCTACATGTCATACTCTGCACAAAATATTTTACCAATTAAAATGAAATTAGATAAGAAAGCGCAGAGTAATCTCCATTAACTCTTACATCTCTCTAACAGATTCCCTTAAAATAAAGATAGTATAAGTAAACAATTAAAATTACAATTTAAAATTATGATATTATCACAAAATAAAAATAAGCCAAAAAAACCCTCAAAACGACACACGCAAGTATGCACACCTAATTCTAAGCCAGTTTTTGGTGCATCATGTACAATGCACTGTTTTAGCAAGTCTCATTTAAAATATCAAACCCCTGCAGAGATTCACAATCACATTTTTTAACAATGAAGTCAAAACAGAAGCTAAAGAAATCAAAGGGACACTCACATTGCACCACCTCCGGCTGGACCAATTGTTTTGAATGCTGACATACCCATCATAGCAATACCATTAGCTGCCCCTCTTTGATGTTGTTCCTGATTTTCAAATCAACATGCCATATAAGCTCCAATTCCATAAAAGAATAATCTCAACTTATGAAAGGAAATGAAAGCTAATGAAAGAAACCAAAAATTTACCACAGCTCTATTTTGCAGAAGGAATAAACCAGTTCCAATTGTCTCCTAAGATATGCAAAAATAATACAATCAAGTAAGTTTATAATGAAGATAACCTTTTCTCAGTTAGATAAAGTGAAGCCAATTCAATTCATTTTCACCCTCAATATCACTAATAATTAGGTGCACTTACAGATAGAAGATTCGCCAATATGGAAGCAATATTTATCACTAGGTACAGTGAAAAGCCTGACAACATTGCAATGAAGGGGTAACTTTGCAAGAGAGGTATGGATAATACCTACATAACATGCCAAATAACAAAACACACTTAAAATAAAGAAATAATAAAATGTTGAATCATTGTAATTGTCACCTAAGGTGAAAGCTAACCCCAGAGATGCGAGCAATTCTAACAGGTCCAAAAGCTTTTTGCACTGATTGGTACAGGATAACCTGGTAGATTATAAGAGCAAAACCTGACACAAGTTGAGAAGTCAGTGTTAGAAGCATATCTATTAACTCAATATCCATATCAACAACACTTTTATCCCAAACTAATTGACATTAGTAGTAGATGAACCCAAAAGGAAGGAATGAAAAGATTGAGAAAAAAATGATAAAAATAAACTATATATATATATATATATATATATATATGGGTTTTATAAGAGTTATGTTGTAGGAAAAGTGATTGTGTTATGTTATAGAGATTCGTTTTGTGTGCCGGAGTTGTTTTTTTTTTTTTTGCTGCGGGCCCCACAAAATGTTGTGTGTAGGAAAGTTGTTGTGGTCATGTTAAATGATAGATGATAAACCCTATATATATATATATATATATATATATATATATATATATATATATATATATATATATATGGCTTTAACGTTTCTACAGTGAATGCAGATAAATTACCTACATTCACTCTCAAAACAACGTCGTTTTGTGCTCAATACAAATAACTTATTGTCATTCACTACAAAAAAAAACGTTATCTACATGCACTCTCAAAACGACATCGTTTTGAGCTCAATGCAGATAACTTATTGGGTTGTCATTTACTACCAAAAAATGAACTATATATATATATATATATATATATATATAGTTATTTGTATAGATCTAAATTGGTATCAGAGCCTGATGGGGAAGTAGGAATATATGGATAGATCTAAATTATCTGTTATTTATCTGAGCCTTATGTTAACATTTTAATATGTGTTAGAAGCATATATGATTGTAGGATGAGAAATGAAAGTCTTGAAAACTTGTTCAGCTGTTGCAGTAAGACCCATGTGAAGGGCAGTAAGTCAAAGTTGCCGATGTTGAACAAGGGATCAAGAAGATCTCTGACGATCTGTTGTTTATTTACGTTAAAGTCTTAATCTAATGCTCAGTTGATAAAAGTTAATTTACATCTATCTTTGTATTACTATGGAACCAAATGATGGTGATGATATTTGGGAAATACATCTGTTTTACTCTCATGTTTAAATCTTTCTCTTCTAAGTTCTCTTTTAAATCATCTCAGCCATCCTCTTCTTCCATTCAGAAGGATCAAGCTAGGAATCCTTCAAAAAATATCTTTAAGGAAGAAATCTCCTTTGAAGATATCAATCAAGAATTGGATAACTGAGAAATTCCCATAATTGCAACAAATGAATTATACAAACCCGATGGAAACTTCTTTCGGAAATCTGACTACATCATCAGAACAGTTGAAAAGAATATCCCTTTAAATGATGAATTCGAAGAATTTAAACTTCTTTCTAACTCATGTATCCAATCTCATAAACAAAGTTATAATTATCTGCACATTGGATGTGTCCAAGTTGCTATCAAACCTCTTGGAATTGAAGGTCTTAATGCCTCTGTTCTCTTATGCCTTCGTGACACAAGACATAACAAATTCACAGGTTCTATACTTGGAACTGTTGAAACAAGCCTAAGTAATGGACCAATCTTTTTCAATTGCTATCTTGATCGTATGGTTAGTCTTCTAGATAGAAATATCTTGGATGTCTTAACTTTGAACGTTGAAACAAGTGGTTTAGACATGAAAAATGGATCTATTCCAGCAGCTTTACTCTATAGGATTCAGTATAAGGTATTGAATTCTTCCATATCTAGAGTTCTTAAACCTAAGAAGACTGGAGAAACTACTTTGTTTCTCACTGACATGTCTAAAGCTAATGTGACTGTGCCTAAAACTATCTGTTGGAATGATGTTATACTTCCAGAAAAATGGAGACTCGAGAAGGCAACACCTGCTCAACCTAGAGCCACTCCAAACTTCAGAGAAATCAAACAGTTCCCAAGTGGAATCTCCTTTGACAGAAGAAACTCTTTCAGCTTTGCGAGTTCTTCCAGGTCTGTTCAAACTCAAGATTTTCGTTTTGAAGATTCTCAATCTGCTCTTTCAAGGAGATCTTTCTCTACAATCTCTGAACCTAGCTATGTAGCACCGATACTGACACGGGACACGCGACATGATACGACACGACACTCCGACATGTTAATTCTAAAAATGTTAGATTTCGACACATTAGGACACGTTTAGATATTAAATAATATTTTTAATTTATGTAGTGTATATTATATTTAATATTCAATATTTAACAAAAAAATGTAACTAAACTTATAGTATACATCAATTTTGCAAAAAATCATAAGATATCCCAAATACTTATATTAAACTCAATAAAATGGTAATCATAATCCAACGAATATAATAGTTAGAACAAAAAACTCAACGCAACACAACTTTTGAATTTTTTTTTGAATTTCTATAACGCGTGTTGGAGTGTCGGAGAGTGTCGGACACGACACGTCAGGATTTTTGAAGTGTCGGTGCTTCATAGCAACCTAGTAGGTTCAATCTCCATCTTCAAGGATTAGACACCTCTTCTTCTATTCCTAAACCTTCATATACCCAAAAGGAAAAAGATAATGGTCAAACTTTTATCCAATCCCCAAAATCTATTCAATCTCCAACCTATTCCTCTATGCATGAACCTTATGATGTTATCTGAGTTCATTATTGATAAAGAAACCCTTAGGAAAGACTTTAATTCTGAGGAAAGGTCTCCTAAAAAAGAATGGTTCTTCCAAAATTATAAGGGAATTAAAAGACAAATAATTCAAGAAGAATTTTATAACTTTCTTAATAAAGTAAAGTTAAATATTCCTTTCTTTGATTGGTTTCAAGCTTATTCTGTCCAACAGGACATTGATTATCCATTCAAAACTCCTCAATCTGCTAATGTCATCACTGTTTGGCACCTGAAAGAAGGAGAAGTTGTTAAGTCTGAATTTCCTCCCACAACTTCTTTCTATCTCCCAAAACTTTATGATAACAAAAGTAGATCTATTCTTGCATCACCTTTATATATATATATATATATATATATATATATATATATATATATATATGCGAATGGTTATATTTACAAACTTTTTGTTTACAAACTACACTATGTTCTCCTGGGAGAACACTAGGTTACACTATATATTTTTGGGAGTACAAAATATAATTTGTAAAAAAAAATTGTAAACGGATCCTTCCCCTATATATATATATATATATATATATATATATATATATATATATATATATGGTAGGTAGGATATTCTTGCACCAGTGTAAGAGTTAAAAGTCTTACGTTCAATCTTGACTATTGATCTACTTGTATCCAATGGGTGACATTACTAAAAAATTTGAGCCCTTAGATATAAGCGGGATCAACGGTCAAGATCGAGAGTGTAACTTACACTGGTGTAAAATGATGCCGACCCTATATATATATATATATATATATATATATATATATATATATATATATATATATATATATATATATATATATATAGGCATGATCTTTTGACATCGGGGTCAAATTTGAAATTTGACACCTTATCTGAGAGTCGTTAGATTAAAAAAGATCAACGACTTTGATTTGTAAGCATGTAAAAGGATCCTACCATATATATATATATATATATATATATATATATTGTAACAACCAATTAGTGTTATTACCAATGTTACTACCAATCAATTTCACTGTTAGATCGATTATATTGATTCAACGATTATATTTATTTATACCTTTGTATGGTCATAATTTTTCATATTTAATGTGAAAGCATTAAATATAGGAAATCATGATCATACAAAAGTGAAACTAAATATAAAGTATTAAACACGAGGAATCATAACCATACAAAGACAAAAATAAATATAACAATTGGATCAACATAACCGATCTAACGGTGAAATTGATTGATAGTAACGTTGATAATAATACTAAGATTGTTACAATATCCTTCCTCATATATATATATATATATATATATATATATATATACATATATATATATATATATATATATATTTGTTAAAACGTCTAGAAACATCAATTTTTTTAGTTTTTTTTTTATCCAAAAACACGTTAGAACGGTGGTAGAAACGGATTTTGGGTTGGAACACGCCGAGTTAATTTGATAAACTCGATGAATATACCGAGTTAATTCATTACCGAGAAAAAAAAGAAGAAGAAGAAGAGGGAGAGAGGGGCGGCGAAATCATCGCCCGAAGTGAGGATTTCGTAGAGGCAGCCAAGGAGGGGGTCTTTGGTGTGGTTGCGAGTTCTGAACCAGGTTTCGAAGGAGTCGGCGACGTCGTTTTGGGTAACAACGAAGGATTGTGGAGGTGTGCATAGGGTTGGAGAAGAAAGACAAGTATAAGAAGAAGAAGAAGAAGAAGAAGAAGGGGGGGGGGGGTTGTTGGAGAAAGTGAGAATGGAAGAGAAGAAGGATCTCGACCTGTATTTGGTTACATGTTTGAGTGATAGCATTATGGATGGTATGGATCTTCTTTCTCACACTCTCACATAGTGGCGGATGCACGTTTACGCACATGTCCGCAAGTGCGGACATGAAATTTCCGATTTTATTTTTTTATTTTTTGTAGATCCTTATTTATCTCTTGATTCAATATTTATATTAAGAGTAAATACTCTTTTAAGTCCCTAACAAAAAATACGGTTTTCACTTTAATCCCTTATAAAAAAAAATTAGTCTCGAGTTCCCTGAGGAATTCAAAGTGGATCAATTTAGTTAAAATCGTGGTCCCTCACAAATTCAAAAAAGATCCATATTAGTCCCTCAAAAAGACTAAAATAGGTCCACTTTGAATTTCATAGTGACCCGGTGACTAATTTTTTTATAATGGATGAAACTGGGGATCGAATTTTTTGTTAGGGACCAAAAATGATATTTATATTTAGATTAGTTAGCAACGTAGCAATATATAGAGATGATTAAAATAACGTAACAACACAAATTGATTAGAAAGAAAACTTATTTTTCCTCCGTGTCACGTACTCATTCTCATGTTCTCTTTATCATTTGTTTCCTTTTTCATTTTTATAAAAAAGAAGATTGATCGCAGATCTGACATTATCAAATAAGTTAATCTCTAGAGACGAGGTCTGTGATTTTGCTTGCCGTATGTATAGATAGTGTTGACTTTTTTATTCACCACTATAAAATAGAATGATGATGTATGGATGTACTGGTGTATATTCTCATTTTTTACTTTGGCGGATTGGTAAGATTTAGAGAGGAAAATGATTGGTCAAACTATTGACTGCAGCTTGTTGTGGAAGCAACTAGATCATGAGTAGAAGCTTAATTTAAACTTTCTTTACCAAAAAAAAAAAAAAAATCCGGGGCCACTAAATGTGCGCACATAAACTTTTTTTCCTGGGTCCACCAATTCTCTCACGCTGCCATTGCCTTTGCCTTCCGACTGTTTGTTTGTGTTTGTTGACTGGCTGGACTCCACTGGCCTTCATCCAATTCCGTATTTTTGAGCTTCACCCTACGCAATTTGGCTATTCTAATGTAAATGTATGTTTCACAAGAAAAATAAAATAAGGTTCTTTTTTCTAGGAACTCTGTAATTATTTTGTAATTATATATTCCCGAGAGTATATATTTAAAAAACAGTAGAAATTCCTAATGTAATATTTCTCATAAAATAATGGGGTTATAATTTAAAAAATTAATAATTAATGTTGTGATAAAACTTATAATTAATTCGAGTTTTATTGTATAATATGATTAAGGGTGCAAGTTAATTATCACAGAAAAATATTTTTACAATTACTGCATATAAGTTATCTGCATCTACTCCCAAATGACGTCATTTTAGGATTAAAAAATTATAATTATAAAGAGTATATTAACCATAAAATAAATTTAAATTATAAAAATATCATAATTTCTGCCCGAAAATAATATTATATTGAGCTTAATGCAAATAAGTTATCAGTGATACATCACAAAAAGCGAACCCATTGTTGGATTTTGTTATAACATTTGATACACAATAAACGAGAATAAATCTATTGTAAGGCGCGGAGGCATTGAATAATAGAACAACAACTAGCATTTAAAATAATTAAAAGGTTAACTTTATTTATCACATATCTGTTTGATTCGTTTAAATATAAGAACACAATATAAAATATTTGTCTTTTGTTCACTTTTATAAAAACAAATTCAAAAAAAAATATATAAGTATTAAAGAAAAAACTCAATATTTTATGGCTTATCAAATCAAAATAGAGAAAAAGTATATATGTATTGGTGTTTTTGGTTTTATATATGTTGAAATTTTTTTTTTACCTAATAAACTCTTACATTTCGTTTACGGTTTATGATTTTATGTTTGTTCTCACCTCTACCGTTTCTATGTACTCTATGTTTTAACAGCTTTATATATATATATATATATATATATATATATATATATATATATATATATATATATATATATATATAAAGTAGTACAACATTACAAGAGAAAAAAATTAAAATAAAATACAAATTAGGATATAAAGAAGGACAAAAAGAATAAGAATGTAAGAAACATTAAAGAATAAAAAAATTAAAGAATAAAATAAAAAGGAATATAAGGAAAAAGAAAAAGGAAATGGAAAACACATAAAAAAATGGGTAAGAGAAAAAAGTTTTAAAGGAAAAATGGAATAAAAGAAAAGAAACACCGGGGGGAGATAAAGAGGAAAAGTACTAAAAAATGACCATCTAGAACATAGGAATAAAAATGGATCTAACATTCCACCATGATTATAGCTTTTTTCCACTCCGTCCTAAGACACACCATCCGCCAATCTATATCTCACTCTATTAAACTTTGTTTTATTACCTTCCCCCAAGTAAGTTTTGGTTACCTCTACCTCTCTTTATGTCAAACTCCTGGTAACAAACTTTTGTTCTTACTGGAGCATTCAGGGTCCTTCTCATTATATGCCCATACTACCTCAATCTATGCTCTCTCATCTTTTTCACCACCATTACTACTATTTCATCAAATATATTCATTTCTTATCTTATCCATCCTCGTAAAACCACACATCCTCATTTCCTCTACTCCCATTTTATGCTCTTGTTGCCTATGTGTTGGCTAACATTGAATTCCATCTAACATTGCAAGTCTTACTGTTGTTCTATAGAATTTTGTTTTTAGCTTTAGGGGAATTTACAGTCACACAAAAAACCAAATGCACTAGGCCATTTCATCCACCTACTTTGATTCTATTATTTACATCCTCATCAATCTCTCAACCTTTTTGCAAAATGGATCCCAAGTATCTGAAAACATCTTTCTTGAGTGCCTTTTGTCCAAGCATATGCACGAAATCTTGTTCTCTATCTCTTGCCAAAAAAATCTCACACTTCATATACTCAGTCTTGCTCGCTTAATGTAAATCCTTTAGACTCCAACGTTTGCAAGCATATCTATTAAGTAATGCACAAAAAAAAGTGCACATCTTTGTTGCTATGCAAATCTAAAGGAACAAATTTAATACAGTTCAAATGTTTCATATTTTGCCTATAATGCCTTAAACTGATTAAATTTGTTGAATATGCTATGTACTTGCCTAATTTTCATTTTTCAATTTTACTATTGAAAAAGAGGATGGCCTAGAGCAGTGGTAAAAATGCTCCTTTGTTATTGAAAGATCACAGGTTTTAATTCGAAAAATAGCTTCTTTGTAAATATACGAGAGTAATGTTGCATATAAGTATTGCCCTCACCCTACCCTCGCTAGTCGGGGTTTAATTTTCTACAGAAAATGATAAAAGAACCCTAATACTGAAGTTTGGCAAGCACAAATATTAAATGAATTTGAATAAATCTACACTCTAATTAAGTTTAGTTTGATTGGCTATAAAGATTACAAGATATAACAGAAGTAAAAACTATTTGGACTTTTTTCACCAAAAAATAAATAAAAAACTATTTGGACTTTGAGATCAAATTAATTCACTATATGAATTGAACATTAGATCCAGATATAAACATAAAAAGATATGATATTTAAGACAAACAAGCCAACTTACATAATCTTTTTTGCTAAATGTTACAAATCGACATTGCAAAATATGATCCTTAAGCAATGAACTTGAATTGTTTGTTTGCCAGAGCCACAAATGTATCCCTCAAGGGGTGGAATATGTCAATCTAGGGGTACTCTTAGTAGCAATAGTATGGACCAAGGTTCTATTAGAATTTCCCAAGTGCTATATCTCAAAGGGGGGGGTGTGTAAATGGCTGTGATGACTCTACATTCTTGTAGAGTAATAACTCATGAATAGAGTAGATGAGAAATGTCCATTCAATGAGAGAAGAGGGTATTTAAAGAGAAGTCACTCTCCGAGCATGGGAAAGAGAATGGGGAGTGGGAGAAAAGAGTTGTGCCACCTAGCCAAGCCTTGTCTTTGAGACAAGGCATACCACACTTACTATCGGTGCACACTGGAGAACAGTGCAGGGATAAGGGGAATCCCTTGTAATGAGCCTCTATGGCATATTACGGGGTGTCCTCTAGAAGGTTCTAGATGTGGGCTATTAAGATTGGGCTCAACTTGCTGGGCCTAAAGGGGCTAGCCAGAGAAGGAGCCCCCCAGTTTGGTAGCCTGGGAAGTCAAGGTGTCAAGGTGTATGGAAACTTAAGCCAGTGGTCCATAGTGTGTAGTGTTAAAAATAGGATACAATGATCTAACTGATCGGAAATGAGCCTTTATGTCTTGTTTATTTTGTTGAATTCAAGTATGGATTATGCACCTGGAAAATTTAAGTGCTTCAAGTTAGAGTCTTTTATTGTTGACTTGTGACTCTGCTTATGTTCTTACTAGTTAGTGCTTGAACGAGCTTGCTGCGGGAGGAAGGGTTCTTCTAAATATCGCTTTTAGGTGGGGCCGAGTGTCTTAGTGATAATTTGTCGAAGCATCACGGGGAACCCTTATGTTTCGTACCTATAAAATGCATTAATGCCGATTATCTTTATTAATAGATAACTTGACATTAGATAGCAGTAATGGAAAGGAATTTAATCGATATGACTTGAAAAGGGAGGCACCGACACTCAGTTGCCCTTGCATTTGGTATATTTCATATAAATTTTCATTGCATTGAAATGTGAACATTTGACATTGTTGCACTGACCGACAATTTTTTAAGAATGAATCCTATTGATGATCCGGTCGGCTTTTAAACCATATGCATGATATAATAACCCATACTTGTATAATGAGAAAATGATAAAGCAAGGATTTTTCATGAATATATGTGATTAATTAGATAAGAGGTCTAATTGATTTACTAAAGTCACTTTTGAGTGAAAAAGTGCAATTACAGTGAGTTTTGTGGTAAAAATGCAATTATATAAAATTGCCGGAAACTTTGAGATAAATTAGTGAGAGGCTAATTTATGAGATATATGAGATTAATCATACATTTTATATGTTAATTCATGGCAAGATCATAGATTAAATGAGAAAAGGATGAGTTAGGAATTAAATGAGAAGAAATGTTGACTTTGGGTCAAAAAGCATAAAGCATAAAGTGTTAAGTGATTAAGTAAATGGATAAAGGCATTCTAACCTCATCTTCCTCAGTTCTTTCTTCTCCAACTGGAAAAGAGAGCAAATGGAGTGATTTGTGAGTTTTGATGTATTGAGAGAGTTTTACACCATAAAAGCTTAAGTTTGGAGTGATTTGTGAGTTTTGGTGTATTGAAAGAGTTTTACACCATATAAGCTTGAAAGGTTATCACCACATCATTCTAGGATGATCTATAGTGAGTTTTCACAATGTATTTCATGTTTTTATCAAGATTCTTGAATGTCAATTTTTCATGAATAGTGACCCACAAAATTCAGTTTTAGAGGGATGATTTTGATGGGTTTTAATGAATTTTTTCTCTTGTATAAATGTTGTAAAGTTGAACTAAATAAGGTTTTGGATGTAGTTAATTCATTGGAAGCATAATTGGGTTGAAAACCTAGCTTTTTTGAGATTTTCAAAGTGGGTAAGTGAGTTATGTTGAGTAATATAATAATGTCTAGCCATGCAACTTAGCATTTATGTATTAATTAAGTTGATGATCTCATTTTTCACCTTGACTATAGGTTTTCTTGCTGTGAAAGTGGTGACTGTTGCATTTGAGCTAAATAAGAATAGTAAATGGACGTCTATAATAAGGTAAAATCTTGGACCTTGGGGTTATCCCCTTGTGTATTTCACATACTCCTTTGTGGAGGAAAGTTAATATGATGTGGTATATGATAACGATAGTGATGGTATGATCATGCATTGATATGAGGTGATGATTGATAACTGATAAATGAGGTGTTGATTGATGAATGATGAATGATTGAATGACACTATGGCCAGTAGGAATATACTGCAAAGGAACTTCCCTTGGAAACAGCCCTTGCAGATCTTTGATTGGTAAGAACCTAATAGAATAAGCCCTTGCGGATCTCTCTTTGAAGTTCCTTGAGTTGTGTGAAATGATGAGTGGTAAACGCTTCCCTTGGGAATAGCCCTTGATGATCTCTAAATGGTAAAAACCTAAGAGAAACAGCCTTTGCAGATTTCTCTTGGAAGTTCCTAGAGTGGTATATGGACTTTCCTTCGAAACAACCCTTGCAGATCTCCAAATGGTAAGACATAATAGAAATAGCCTTGTGCGGATCTCTCTTGGAAGTTCCATGGAATTGTTTAAGGAATGTGTGATATTATGGACTTTCCTTTGAAACAGCCCTTGCAGATCTCCAAGTGGTAAGAACATAAGAGAAACAACCCTTGCGGATCTCCCTTGAAAGTTCCATGTCGTATGAAATAATGTATGACATGCTACACTATTATTATTATGTATGCACAGGAAGTGAAGCTAAGGGTGGAATGATCCTCCAAGGACCTTTGGTTTATTGAGATTTTTATCTGACCCCTTATTTCGAGGATATCATTTCAGGTACTCCTATTGTAAGAACCCGCAATGCTAATTAAGGAAATTAATTAATTAAATGAGAGAATTAGGAAATAATTCCATAATTGACCCTAATAATTATTTTGAGGCTTTATTAATTATAGTAAGTGAGTAATAATGCTGAAAGTCGCTTTTCGGACGAAAAGCACAGATACCGGTTCTGCTACCCGGTATAAGTGCATGAATATTGCTAGAATATTATATAGAACATGTAAAATAAGTTTCAAGTCAAAATAATGAGAACTGGTGCCAGAACTGATACTGGCTATGGAAAAGCGCATACCGGAATGGTGCTGCGAAAAATAAAATAAAAATATGATAATTCTTGGAAAATGTGTAGTTTCAGATTCTAAAGTTTGAGATTAAAATGCTAAGCGTAGCTATTATTATTAATACTGTGTGTTTAAAGCTTAAGTGCATATAAATGCAACTTTTGGGCTCAAAACCCTAGGCATTTGGTGACTCCTACGTGAGTGGTGGCTGGTCTGAATGTGTGTGCATTGTTCCATTGCTTACTCCTTCTCAAACTTGAGCTTTTCTCCATAGAATTGCCTTAAGGACTCACCTTTTCCCTTGACCCCTTCACTTTGACCTTGTAAACACTTGTAGTGAACCTTGTGAGGGTGTGAGGCCACTCATCTCTGAGCATAGGCTGCTGAGTTGAGAGGTTTAAGGTGCTATTTTCGGAGTTGTTGGTGAGGAGTCACTTTCTTGACATTTTGAGCTCAAAGTTGTGAGCTTTGTGGTGAAAGACACCACCTTGAGGTGTCAAATTCGTGGGCCTTAGAAGTCAGTGTTGTGGGATTGTGTTAGAAGCTCCAAGGAGGAGTCTTTTTCTGAGTTTGTGAAGCCTAAGGTATATCATAGCTTTGGTGTTTTGATGACTTAAGCTTGTTTAATCCATTAAAAATCTTAACTTGAACCATTTGATGAAAGAAACGTGTTTCTGGGTTCTTAATTTAGTAATGAACTTCTGTTTAGGGAGTCGTTGGACTCCCAATCACATTGGATGCTTAAAAATGGAATTATGCAGACCACCGTTCGTGTTTCTGCATTCTGGTGAAGAAGTATTTGAATAATTTTCGAGTAGTATTCGAATACTTGTTCATTTGGTAGTTGAATACTCGTTGCTGGAGTATTGCATTACTTTTCTGGGAAGAAAAGTATTTGGATACCTTTGAAGAAGTATTTGAATACAGAGAGTGTTGGTATGCGGATACCGTGGTATTCGGATACCGGGGGTGAAGTATTCGGATACAGTGTGGTATTCGAATATTTTAGTCAAAGTAATCGAATACTTTCTGGAGAGCTGGAGTATTCGAATACTATTCGTGGAGTATTCGAATACCTCCTGCAGGAAATGCCTAAAATGACTTAAAATGAGATGGAGAGTCTTAATCACTTAATGTAACCTCGAGTAATGGTTATTAATGATGAATTACTGTATAAACAGATTGTGATTAAGCTGTTTGTGGACTTTGAGCTTATGTGGGCTCTTGGCTTGGACAGTTAGCTTGCAAGGTAAGATTTCGTGTCCTCAGCTTTGCCATTTTTGGTTCCACCATGTCCCATGGGGGATGGTTTATATGCATGATGTTGTTTTCTTGTATTGTTTTGATCAATGCTGTTGAGTTGTTATATGCGAGTGCCTTATGATATGCATGTGGTGTTCCACCTATACGGTAAGCCTGAGTATGTAGCGCCATACAAGATGGTGAGGCTGTGGGTGAGGTGCAAGCGATGTTCCTTGTACTAACTGTAGGTAATAGACGTAATACTGCATTTCTCTGGCCAGTAGAATAATGATAACACACATGGCTTGAATATGTGTTGCACTGCATAGTTTTGGATCTGATATTGTTAAACTGCTTTTGGAACTTAGATTACACATGTAAGTGAGCTTGAGGTGGAAGATCCTTGAGGACCCCTTGTCTTACTGAGATTTCTTGTTTAGAGATCTCACCCCACGTTTGTGGACGCTTATTTCATGTTCAGGTAACCTAGGGGTTGAGACCTCTAGTGGCAGGAGGCCAGAGCTGAGTTAGATATTGCTGTTATATGCTGACATGTTGGATGCTGGATATGCTTGTTGCTTCTATGTTTTTAGCTTCAGTTATTATATTATTGTTACTGTTGACACTGTTGTTGGGCATTTGTTGCCTTATTTGGTGAGCATTGGGATTGTCCATGCCGCATTGACTTGTCTTTATGTTTTTAGATTTGAATTGTAATAATGTATCCGGATTTTGTCCAGGCTACGTGTTGTAGTCCTGTGGCTTAGATACTCACTTATTTATATAGTGAGGTATTTCAGTTAGCTGTCTTTGCAATTTACATACAGGCGATATTTTATGATAATTGATTAAGTAATCAACTTGGCTAAGTATTAATGACGTCATACTTGAAAAGAAAAATTTATTCCGCATTTTTAAATTAAGCGTGGCTTAATACGATGACATGTTAATAAACCGGGTATACTCGGGGTGTTACATTTTATGCTATCAGAGCACTTTCTAGGGAAAAGCTTGTATGTATTGCAATAAGTTAGGATGCTTTGTTGTGTGTCTATCTTGTGTTCTCTCTGATTGGTTGTATTATGATAATGCATATGTGACCTCATGGCATGGTCCTGATCAACTCATTCTTTGTGTAAGTTGTGCAAGAGTCATGGTACAGTCAAGGAGGAACCAAGGTACTTAGTGAGGATCAACTGGATCCTGTCCTGGCTGCATTGGCTGAAATGTAGGCGGCCCAACTAGCCGACCAGGAGGACACGAGATTGGCAAACTAGGCTATGCTGGACGCCATCAGAGAGGCGAACAGGAAAGCCATAGAGGATATTCTGGAGGAGAACCGTAAGGCGAACATGACGATGATGAGAGTCACGTTAGAGGAGTTAAGGGCTGGTCCTGCTGTTGTTGGCCAGTGTCCTCCGCCACCACCTCCACCGCCACCGCCTCCACATCCACCTAGTCTTAAGGACGACACCCAAAGTCAGATGGGTGAGGGTAGTCACCTTATGGGGGCCTTACAGACTGTCCCTGTAATTGTTGAGGATCAAGACGAGATCGATCGCTGGCTGAATGCTTTCCATAAGCATAAGCCACCTCTTTTGATGGGTCTTATGATCCCATGTGGAGGTGAGATGGCTCCAGGCCCTGGACAAGATATTCAGGGTGATGCAGTGCACTAAGCCACAGAAGCTGATGTTCGCCACTCATAAGTTGGAAGGCGATGCCCATGAGTGGTGAACGAACACCTCTCACGCTTTTGAGATGCAGGGTTATGTGATGACGTGGCCATTTTTCGAGGATTGCTTTCTGGGTCGGTACTTCCCTTATGATGCCCAGGAGAGGAAGCAGGGGGAGTTCGACAGGTTGGTGCAGGGCCCGTTGTCGGTTGACGAGTACCTGGCCAAGTTCAATGAGCTGGTTAAGTTCGCTCATTTTCGGATGGAGAGGCCTACTCCTGTTTTCTTGGCAGCTAAGTTCTGCAGAGGACTTAGTGATGATATTGCTGATCACCTCGCTGGTTCTGCTTCGAGAGACTTCGGGACAATTGTGCAGCAGTGTCGGGACATCGAGGGTTTTTGCAGCGCGAGCAAGGCCACGAGGGCCAAGGTTGCTGATACAAAGGTTGCTGGTAGTTCCACTTCTTGGAGAGACTGGAAGTTTGGGAACAAAGGTAAAGGGAAGCATATGGCGGCTCGACAAGCGCAAAATCAGTTCAAGAGGACTTCTGCCCAGGGGAGTGTAGCGAGACCTCCTGCTCCAGATGCTCGGGATGCGGGAAGACTCATTTTGGGCTGTGTTCTACAGGCCAGTTGATAGGCTTCCAGTGTGGCAAGGAGGGCCACTACTCTAGAGATTTCCCTTCGTTGACGGCGAGAGCTGCTTCAGTGCAGGCAGTTCCTTTACAGATGGTTCCCCATCCACCTTCAGCGGCACCGACAGTGCCACCTGCTACTGGGTGTGTGTACACCCTTGATCGACAGTAGTCGGACAGAGCTCTGAACCTTGTCAGAGGTACTGTTACCATTGGGGTATCTTTTATTGATGTCTTGTTTGACTCCGGGGCTACGCATTCTTTTGTTGCTATGCCGATTGCTGTGGGGCTTGAGTTGCCCATGTCTGTGCTTTCTCCACCGTTGCGGGTGACCACCGCCACCGGAGAAAGGTGTGATTCTACCACTGTTCATCGCGATGTGGCGTTTCAGTAGGATGGTCGTGATTTCTCGGTGGATCTGATAGGATTGCCGATGGCCAACTTGGAGATTTCTCTGGGCATGGATTGGTTGTCCAGGAATTGTGTGATGATTGACTGGCGAGTGGTGATGTTTCCGTGTGACTCCACAGCCAGTTCCTCGCCTTATAATTCGTTGCTGCAGGCCAGGAGAGCCTTGAGAGCAGGGGCATATGATTATGTCATATTGGGAGGTTTGGTGAGTGGGAAACATGAGGATATCACTGGCATTCCTGTGGTGAGGGAGTTCCTCGAGGTGTTTCCTGAGTTTCCGCCATAGTTGGAGATAGAATTCTCCATAGATCTATGGCCTGGTGTGGGGCCTATTTCATTGGCTTCAAACTGGATGTCGCCACCGGAGTTGGCAGAGCTGAAGAAGCACATTGAAGATCTTTCAGCGAAGGATTTCATTCGACTGAGTGTGTCTCCGTGGGGAGCACCGGTCATCTTTGTGAAGAAGAAGGACGGGACAATGCGATTGTGCACCGACTACAGGAAGCTGAACAATGTGACAATCAAGAACAACTATCCCTTCCGCATATTGATGATTTGTTGGATCAGCTCAGGGGTGCTTGCGTGTATTCGAAGATTGATCTTCGGTCCGGATACCATCAGATTCGGGTGAAGCCGGAGGATGTCCCCAAGACCGCATTTCGTTCGAGATACGGTCACTTTGAGTATTTGGTGATTCTGTTTGGACTCACCAATGCAGCTGTAGTGTTCAAGGACTACATGAACAGGATTTTCCAGCCGTACCTGGACAAGTTTTTGATCGTCTTCATTGATGATATTTTGATTTACTCCAAGACAGAGGAAGAGCATGATGAGCATCTGAGGATTGTGCTGCAAGTGCTGAAAGAGAAAAAGCTGTACGCTAAACCTTCCGGATGGTGAGGAGCTTCTTAGGTTTGGTGGGGTACTACAGGAGGCTCATTAAGGGATTCTCCAAGATGGTGTTACTGTTGACTCGCCTTACCCGAAAGGAGACTCCGTTCGTATGGACACATGAGTGTGAGGAATGCTTCCAGGAGTTAAGGAGAGACTGACTACTGCACCTGTGTTGTCCTTCCGGATCCTGCGAAGCAGTTTGAGTTATATTGTCATGTCTCTGGGAAGGGGCTAGGCTGAGTGTTGATGCAGAATGGGAAAGTTGTTGCTTATGCTTCGATGCAGTTGAAGCCTCATGAGGAAAATTGCCCGACTCACGACTTGGAGTTGGCAGCTATTGTATTTGCTTTCAAAATTTGGAGGCATTGCTTGTATGGCAAGAAGTTTGCTGTGTTCAGTGACCATAAGAGGTTGAAGTATCTGTTTGATCAGAAGGAGCCGAACATGAGACAAAGGAGATGGATGGAGTTCTTGAAGGATTACACTTTGAGTTGAAGTACCATCCTGGCAAGGCCAATGTGGTAGCTGATGCTTTAAGCCAGAGATTCGTGAGCCTATCTAGTCTGATGATGGGTGATTTTGATGTGATCGAGAAATTTCGAGACCTGACAGTGATTTCCTTGTTTGGGGGTGTACTTCTCGAGATAGAAACAGCAGAGGTCATTGATGAGTTAATGGAGAAGATCAAAGAGGCGTAGGTGCAAAGATAGTGCCTTGACTATGTGAAGAACCAAGACGATGTGTCTTGGAATGAGGATGGGTTGCTGTTGTTTCAGAAGTGGGTCGTGATTCCTCGAGGGCCATTGATTGAGGAGGTTATGGCAGAGGCCCATAAGGGCCAGTTTACTATCCACCCTGGTACTACAAAAATGTATCCGGACTTCAAGAGAATTTTTTGGTGGCCGAGCATGAAGAAAGACATAGCGGTCTACGTGTCCAAATGTTTGATATGCCAGAAGGTGAAGATAGAGCACCAGAAGCCGTCTGGTAAGCTTCAACCTCTCAAGATACCACAGTGGAAGTGGTGAAAGTAAACTGGCCTTTGAAGGCCGATGCATGTAAGGTGTAAAACAAAAATTTTACTGCGGAACATACATGCACACATAGGTTCATGCTTTAAGACAGCATGATGTTACCTTGTTTTTGGCCTGATCAGTCAGGGAGATCAGATGTCAGGCTTGAAGGGTTCAAACCCTCTAATGGTGATCCACACCACCGTTCGTCAATGATGCAAGAACCCTTTCTTGAAAGCCACCAGATGAACACCACAGTGAGGCTTGCTATGCGCACAAGTGGTGAAGGTGGAGGCTAGGTATTCTGTTTGGAAAGGTGTAGTGAGCTACCCTACAGAATGGTGCATAGATGGAGGAGTGTTGGCTAGGTTTTTCACTGAAACCTAAGGTGAGGAACATGTCTATTTATGCGCACCCTTTGGAGAGGAAGAGGGAATTCATTCATTCAAAATGAAAAACAAACTTTCAAATTTCTTTGAAAGTTGTGCATGAAACAGTGTGATAAGGTGGAGCTGTTGCAAAACAAACTTTGTCAACAACCTCCAATCTTATCCACATGAATTTAAATTCAAATTAATTTAAACTTAAATTCATAAACTATCATATAGTATATAGTTTTCATGCGCATAATTCAGCCCTATAAAGGGTCCAAATACATTGAGCAGTTGCATTCAAAATTTGAATCAACTTACCCACTCATTCCCTCAACCACCAAATCTGAATGGAGGTTTGTTTTAAGTGATAAGATAACACTCTTATCACTTAAAAGTGGCGCACCAAACAGCCTAGGGAGAGCCTCCAAAGATGCTTCTTCATCCAAGGAATATGCTTCAATAAGATCCTGTCTTATCCTTTTGTTATGAAACAGCTTTTCAAAACCAATTCAAATTCGAATTCAAACACTTGAATTCAAACGTTCAAACATTCAAATTCAAAATTCAAAATTCAAAATTTCAAATTTCAAATTCAAAATTCGAATTTCAAAATTCAAATTCAAATTCAAATTTTAAAATTCAAATTTCAAATTTCAAATTTCAAATTCAAAATTCGAATTTCGAAATTCAAATTCTAAATTCAAATTTCAAATTTCAAATTCAAAATTCGAAATTCAAATATTTGATTATTAATTTAACTAATTAAATTAATTAGTAATGGCTTGGACTATCCAAGCCCATTACTAAACTCCATGCACCACCCACCCATTTAGGTGGGCTTCCAAACAGCTTCTTGGGCTAATAACATTATTAGGCCCAATACTTTTAAAGCTAGTCCATCATAACTACAAGGTGTTAGTGTGTGACCCATTAGGTCCAACTTAGCTACTGACATAACTGGGCTTGGGCCCAACAAGCCCACAACTCAATTAATGACAACACAGAGCACTAGCAATGCTTTGTTGCCCCAGAACTAGTCAGATTAATGACTTGATCATCCTATTGCACATATTTGGTTACCGTATGTATTTCCCTTCGTCTCGGTTATCTTCCCATTAACCTAGGGTAAGGAAATGTATCAACCCCTGCGGTTTAGGGTAAGCTTTATTCGAAATAGGGAATCTTCAATTTACTGACTCTAAAGGCAGATCATCTCATGATCTCTTTTACTATGCATAGATTCCCGAGTCCCTGTAAATGTCATCCCGATTTCTCCGGTTTACAGATAACCTAATCTCTCATAGAGATTTGACGAATTCCTTCAGCTTATTACCCTAGCCCTGTGCCCTTTAAGGACACGCCCAACAGTATACCTATGAGTCTCCATGTTTCAGGCAGACGAGTTATACAATCAAAACATGCCTTCAAGAACACAGTCTAGGTAATAACTTCTGGTCTAAGGAAAGACACACCCAAACATAAAGAGATTACTCTAATGACACTATCTGTGAGATTTCCTCATAGAGTCTCTTTTGGGTCTGTTCAGTGCGAGCTATACTCTTATAGGTCCACCCACGACTTTAACTAAGATATCTCCATATCTGCAGCTCATGAGGTCTTTACCTTGTATCCATATACAAGTAGATAAGTCGTACTAGTCTTTACTCGAGATCACTGATCCCCAAACTCAGTGTCTCTAGACTAGGAACATATAATTAGGAATAGACATGCAATATCCTTGAATCCTCATGATCGTGATCTCATCACAGATACTCAAGAGATACCTGTTCTATTCCAAGGGGTTTATCCAGTTCATTCATATAATATTAACAGTAATATCGAGACACAATATGAAACTGAATAAATAGTGCATACATTTATTTGCGACAAATAAAGTTCTACATCTAGTGTCCTTTATTTAATCAAAAGATTGTCTCTAGGACACCCATATGCTAACAAGTGGGAGAGCATTTCCATGGACTTCGTGGTAGGATTGCCGAAGACTCAGGCTGGTTGTGACTCTATCTGGGTCATTGTGGATAGATTGACCAAGTCTGCCCATCTTCTTCCGGTGAAGGTGAGCTTCACTACTGAGCAGTTGGCCAGGTTCTATGTCCGCGAGATCGTGAGGCTTCACGGGGTGCCCGAGAGTATCATTAGTCATAGGGACTAGAAGTTCACGTCTCGGTTTTGGGAGGCGCTGCATGGAGCTTTTGGTACGCAGTTGAGATTAAGTACGTTAGAGCAGGGTTTAGCATGTGATAGGTACCGTTCGTTGGTGGAATTTTCATACAACAACAGTTTTCATGCTAGCCTGGGCATTACACCCTACGAAGCACTGTATGGTAGGAGGTGTCGGACTCCTACCTGCTGGTCTGAGGTTGGAGACAATGAGCTTTTTGGCTTGGACTTTGTCCAAGATACCACCCAGCAGATCCAGATGATTAGAGAGAAGCTGAAGCAAACGCAGAATTGCCAGCAGAGCTACTACGATGTTAAGCATCATCCACTGGAGTTCAGTGAGGGTGAGCACGTGTTTGTGAGACTTTCACCTGTCACCGGTGTTGGTCGGGCCCTCGGAGTAAGGAAGCTGAGCCCGCTGTTTATTGGGCCGTACCAGATCCTTGGTAGAGTAGGACCAGTTACCTCCGAACTTGGCTAACATCCACGACGTGTTTCACGTGTCTCAGCTTCGGAAGTACATAGCGGATCTTTCGCACGTGGTGCAACCGGACGACGTGGAGGTTCGGGAGAACCTAAAGACTCCCGTCGAACGACTCAAGATTCTCGATCGTAGCGAGAAGCAGCTGAGGAGCAAGACCATTCCAATGGTCAAAGTGCAGTGGACTGGACGTACTCCTGAGGAGTGTACCTGGGAGCGAAAGGATGAGCTTCTCCAGTAGTATCCCGACTTTCGACACAGGTATGTTTATGATTTTGGGGACAAAATTCTTAAAAAGGTCGGGTGAATGTATGAACTCGTACCGCTAACTAAGGAAATTAATTAATTAAATGAGAGAATTAGGAAATAATTTCATAATTGACCCTAATAATTATTATGAGACTTTATTAATTATAGTAAGTGAGTAATAATGCTGAAAGTCGCTCTTCGAACGAAAAGCGCATATACCGGTTCTGCTACCTGGTATAAGTGCGTACCGGTGAAGTATCCCGGAAAATTATAATAAGTGCATGAATATTCCTAGAATATTATATAGGACATGTAAAACAAGTTTCAAGTCAAAATAATGAGAACTGGTGCCAGAACTGATACTAGCTATGGAAAAGCGTGTACCGGAATGGTGCTGCGAAAAATAAAATAAAAATATGATAATTCTTGGAAAGATGTGTAGTTTCAGATTCTAAATTTTGAGATTAAAATGCTAAGCGTAGCTATTATTGTTAATACTGTGTGTTTAAAGCTTAAGTGCTTATAAATGCAACTTTTGGGCTCAAAGCCCTAGGCATTTGGTGACTCCTACGTGAGTGGTGGCTAGTCTGAATGTGTGTGCACTGTTCCATTGCTTACTCCTTCTCAAACTTGAGCTTTTCTCCAAAGAATTGCCTCAAGGACTCACATTTTCCCTTGACCCCTTCACTTTGACCTTGTAAACACTTGTAGTGAACCTTATGAGGGTGTGAGGCCACTCATCTCTAAGTATAGGCTGCTGAGTTGAGAGGTTTAAGGTGTTATTTTCGGAGTTGTTGGTGAGGAGTCACTTTCTTGACATTTTGAGCTCCAAGTTGTGAGCTATGTGGTGAAAGACACCACCTTGAGGTGTCAAATTCGTGGGCCTTAGAAGTCAGTGTTGTGGGACTGTGTTAGAAGATCCAAGGAGGAGTCTTTTTCTAAGTTTGTGAAGCCTAAGGTATACCATGATCATAGCTTTGGTGTTTTTATGACTTAAGCTTGTTTAATCCATTAAAAATTGTAACTTGAACCATTTGATGAAAGGAACGTGTTTCTGGGTTCTTAATTTAGTAATGAACTTCTGTTTAGGGAGTCATTGGACTCCCAATCACATTGGATGCTTAAAAATGGAATTATGCATACCACTGTTCATGTTTCTGCATGTTGGTGAAGAAGTATTCGAATACTTTTCGTGCAGTATCCGAATACTTGTTCATTTGGTAGTCGAATACTCCTTGCTGGAGTATTGGAATACTTTTCTGGAAAGAAAAGTATTCGGATACCTTTGAAGAAGTATTCGAATACTGAGAAGTATTCGAATACAGAGAGTGCTGGTATTCGGATATCGTGGTATTCAGATACTAGGGGGTAAAGTATTCGGATACTGTAAGGTATTCGAATACTTTAGTGAAAGTAATCGATTACTTTCTGGAGAGCTGGAGTATTCGAATACTACTCGTGGAGTATTCGAATACCTTCTGCAGGAAATGCCTAAAATGACTTAAAATGAGATGGAGATTCTTAATCACTTAATGTAACCTTGAGTAATGGTTATTAATGATGAATTACTGTATAAATAGATTATGATTAAGTTGTTTGTGGACTTTGTGCTTGTGTGGACTCTTGGCTTGGATAGTTAGCTTGCAAGGTAAGCTTTCGTGTCCTCGACTTTGCCATTGATGGTTCCACCATGTCCCATGGGGGGATGGTTTATATGCATGATGTTGTTTTCATGTATTGTTTTGATAAATGTTGTTGAGCTGTTATATGCGAGTGCCTTATGATATGCATGTGGTGTTCCACCTATATGGTAAGCTTGAGTAAGTAGCGCCATACAAGATGGTGAGGCTGTGGGTGAGGTGCAAGCAATAGACGTATTCCTGCATTTCTCTGGCTAGTAGAATAATGATAACACACATGTCATGAATATCTGTTGCACTGCATAGTTTTGGAACTGATATTGTTAAACTGCTTTTGGAACTTATATTGCATATGTAAGTGAGCTTGGGGTGGAAGACCCTTGAGGACCCCTTGTCTTACTGAGATTTGTTGTTTAGAGATCTCACCCCACGTTTGGGGACGGTTATTTCAGGTTCAGGTAACCCAGGGGTTGAGACCTCTAGTGGCAGGAGGCCAGAGCTGAGTTAGATATTGTTGTTATAAGCTGACATGTTGGATGCTGGATATGCCTGTTGCTTTTATGCTTTTAGCTTCAGTTATTATATTATTGTTGTTATTGAGACTGCTGTTGGGCATTTGTTGCCTTATTTGGTGAGCATGGGGATTGTCTATGCCGCATTGACTTGTCTTTATGTTTTTAGACTTGAGTTGTAATAATGTATCAGGATTTTGTCCAGGCTACATGTTGTAGTCCTGTGGCTTAGATACTCACTTATTTATATATTGAGGTACTTCAGTTAGCTGTCTTTGAAATTTACATACAGACGATATTTTATGATAATTGATTAAGTAATCAACTTGGCTAAGTATTAATGACGTCATAATTAAAAAGAAAAATTTATTCCGCATTTTTAAATTAAGCGTGGCTTAATACGATGACATGTTAACAAACCGGGTATACACGGGGTGTTACACCTATAACAGGAGAAAGACCATCCCATAGACCAGTTTAGATGTCTTGATATAGCATATTGCAATTGGATTACTTTTGTGCTCATGTGATTGTAACCCTATTTGGATAGAACATGCATGAAGTAATAGGGGACTTAGGTTATGATCTTGTTTTTTTGTACCATTCATGAGATATGATGATGTATAGAATCTAGATCGTACTTATGTGAAGCCTAAGTTCCAAGTTATGTTTAGTATATTTTTTAATCCTTTGAGACATTGAGGATATGTACATGTGTATGAACATCTTGTGGATTTTATAGCTTTAATGATGATGTTGATTCCAAGATGGACAATTGTATATCAAAAGGGTTTGCATGCCCAGACATGGAAATGAAATCATGTAATGGACCTTATTTTGAGATTACATTTTGATATATGATATGTATGATTATGTCTTCGGAAATAGTTCTAAATGTAACATTGTATTATGCCTTGGAATTGGCTAGGATTCAAGTATTATGATAATATTGTTAAATGTCAATTAGGTGAAAGGAAAATATTTGGTTTGAGAATCAATCCAAATATAAGAATACACGAGTCTTACTGTCCATTTCTCATACCATATATGATAGATTTGGATCTCTTGGTATTCATGGATGTTATAGATCTTTCTCCTATCTTTCCAACGAGACCAAGATGGTATCAATCAGACAAGTATAAATCAAGTTATAACAAAACACCAAAGTATGTTTATGTTCCCTCTTCATGGTGCTCCTGGCGCCATGGTGGCGCTGCTAGCGCTGCAAAACAGTGGCAAAATAAACCTTAGCACTGCTAGTGCCATGGTTGCGCTGATATCACCGTGGTTGCACTCATAGCACTTTAAAACAGTAGCAAATTCATCCTGTGGTGCTCCCAGCTCCGTTTTGGCGCTACCAATGCCAACCCACAATTGTTTTCAGCACCTTTTCATAGAAATTTCATAACTTCATCTAGCAAGCTCCAAAATGAGTGCGGCTTGGAACTATGCGAAGCTAGCTTAAAGATATACAACTTAGTTAAAGATTAGAATCATTGGATAAGTAGATCAATTCCAGTTTAAATTTATAGCTGATTCTTTATTTCCGAACGCTCAGTTGAAGTAGTTACCGTACGAGTTTCATAACTCCGGTTATTCTTAACCAAATGGTTAATGTTATACCTTTCCGGAAACTTTCCAATCGTGTACATATCAGTCTAAAATAGTGGTTTCACCGAATGATCGAAAAACTCCGGATTCATCTGTTCAAAGGCAATTAAAGGACTTTGGTGAATATTAAATTTTGGATTTTATGGATAGTTTATGAATTATTGGAGATTAATGTTTTAAGTGGGAGTTTTAAAATAATTTGAAATGTGTGAGGTTGCAAGTGGGATCCACCCCACTTAAAATATAACAAGACACTTGTCCCAAACCGCTATTCACTCTCTCTTCTTCCCCTCTTCCCTCACCCAAACCTGCGGCCATCCACTCCCAAAGATCAAGAATTTTGCTTCATCATTTCTCCAACAAAACCACACTTATCCTACATGGGAATTTAAGTAAAACACTCAACAAACCCAACCCCCACCTCCATTACTCTTGAAAATCCCTAGATTTTGAGATATTCCTCACTATCCTTGTGAAGATTTGGAGCCATTATCACCATTGGAGCCTGTTGGTGGAGCCATTGCTTGGGGAGCCTTCTTAGGGGTCTTGGATCTTGATTATTGGTAAGTTTCACTACTTATTGATGGTTGTTCTTGGAGATCAATTTTTGAAAACCTAAAGCATGTATATCTTGGTTGATGTAGTTGGGGACCTCAAATGGACTTTGTGCATTAAATAAATGTTGTTTAGAATGATGAATTAGAGTGATTGAGCTCATAAAAATTATTGTGAAAAATGTTTGTTACTTACGAAAATTTTGAAGGATGAGCATAATTTTGTGATATTGGATTGTTGTATGCTTGTGAAATTGAGTTGTGGATTAATTGTAATAGTCAATTACATTATATGTGGTGCATTGGATGTGTGAAAAATCAATTGAGAATACCATGGTTAGAGCCTTGAACATTTCGGCCATATAGGGGGAATAGGTGTAAAATGATGCAAAAATTATGTAATTGAGTTGGTTGATGATTGGAATCAATTATAAATGGATTGTATGGGTGTGCGAAGCTTGTAGTTTGAGAGAAAAATCCCTTGGTTTCCTTATGCATCAATTCGTCCATTTAGGGAAATTAGGGTGTGATTGTGAAATTGGATGTTGGAATCGATGAATGGTATTAGTTGGTGTTTGGATGAACTAATGTAGGCCTAGAAATGAACCTTGAACCTTGAGAACACAAGAAATGTCCCTAGCCACTTGGTTGTCCACCATTCGGCCATATTGAGGATTATGGGGAAAATTTGTGCTAAGTATGATTTAATGCAATTGTGAGCTTGATATGGTGATGTGGTTGACTAAGGAAGCTATAGGAATGATGAAATAAAATTAACAACTTGAATGGGGTGATTTGGCCCTAATGGCCGAATTGTGACATGCTTAGGGGGAGAGTACATTGTTTTGCATTTTGACATGTTTAGCAAGTGGATTGATGGTCATATGCTTGTGATCGTTGTAGGTTGCCTTCCACCGAAGAAATCATAGAAGATTGAAGCTTGGAGCTTTGGATTGCCTTTGATCCTTGACCAAAAGGATATTGGTAAGTGACTAATCACTTATGTGCATGATTGTACGGATGACCAAATGGGTTGTTATTGTGGCACTAATGGATGTGAAAATGACCTTTTGTGTAGGCATTTCTTGATTAAAGAAAGTTACGTGGTAACTTGTGATTGAAGCAACCTAGCTTGGGAGCTTCAAAAAGGTAATCTTTTGGTACTGGGGTTAATCCCTGTGTGTGCTCCACCATTTCCGGTGGGGTAGTCGTTGGAAGTTGTTTGATGGAATAGTGTAAGTTATAGCATGATCATGCATGTGTCGTAGGGGACTTCCACTGGAGAGGCTTGCGTAGGAGTTCCAGTTGACCTGCGGCCATAGAGTTGTGATCCGTTGAGGAGCACTCTAGGAATGTCTCGGGAGTTATAGTTGTGGGTGCCTTGAATGTCATCCAGGGGATGCATTCGTGGATGAGAGCCTGATTGAAATGCCGTAGGCCATTGGGCCGTGTGATTTTGTATGATGTGTGTATAGTTTCATTATTGTCACTTACATCTGAGTGAGCTATTGGCAGAGTGATCCTCTGGAACCTTTGGATTAATGAGATATATTCATATATCTCACCCCACATTATGGGGATATGTTTCAGGTGGTTGTAGCAGTGCTAGAGTCCTGGGCAAGAGCCCTAGAGGTTGAGGACGCGGAGAGCATGTTAAGTGCATGGGGATAGCATGCCATTTGCATTTTGCATTATTTTGTATAGTTAAACTTCGAGCATGAACATATCATATTGCATGAGTGATATGTACCATGATTTTTTTGTTCATGTAGTATTTTGGCTAAGTCTAGTGATTGTATAATTATTGTTGTATTTGGAGTATTTGATTAGTAGTTAAATTTGATGTTAGATTAATGTAATTAAAGAACTATGGACCGTGTGTAAGTAATGATGTATGTATGTGATGGAAGGGCCATAGGCCTATTTTAGGTTATGATATTGTCCAATGATGTCAATTTCCTGAAATCGAAATATATGATTGAAATGGGTATCAACAGGTTTAATGACTAAGTGTGTATTACATTGTGAGTTAATCAAGTAAATGATGTAAATGTGTTGTGGGTTGTAAGAGCACCAAGATTTGTTGGTCCTTGTGTGCCACCCTTGTCAATTAGGTACAGTTTGATGGTTTAGAACACATTTTGGTAAAGTGGGTTTAGTTTATATAACAAAAGGAGGTGTCGTCGATTTTCTAAGAAATTACCAATTTTTAGGCCAACTTTGGGAGAACATATCTCCATCCAAAAAAGTCCAATTGGGACGTGTCATACACCATTTTGAAGCTTGAGATGCAGCTATTCTTTCCTAAAATTTGGTACCATTTAGAGCTGTGTAGCATTCTGTAGACTAAAGGAAGAAAGCACTGCCCAAATTAGACATGTGCGGGGGCTGCTTGGGTCCCCTGTTTCCAAAAATCATATCTCCCTCAATTCTTACTCAAATTAGGCTTATGATATACCATATTGAAGATCAAGGTGTCTAGTATTTTGTATAAAAATTTGAGAGCATTTGGTTGAGAAAACTCCGGGAATCGCAGAAATAGTGATGGATGTTTGGTGCTCTGTTTGGAGTTAGTTGGCAGTTTTGTTTGTCTAACTTCAAACGTTGATAACTGGAGCTAGAAAACTCCGAATGAGGCGTGTGATACCTTTTTGGAAAGGTAATAGAGTTTAGTTTAACAGAATAAAAGATGGCAAATTAATAATGTGTATATCACGTCCAGTACTGAAAAGAAAGAAGCATATTCAGATTTAGGAAAGTGAAAAAATGAGATTTATGCTAAGTGGGTTTATGGGAACCCCTTAGTAACTTAAAACAAGTACTGTATGATAGTCAAGCAAGTATAAAATTTACTTCGCGTTTAGTTTTCAGTTGCAATCATAGTTTGTATTATTACGTATTATTTTTGTTTTAAATTGCATACATAATGAAAAGGAAAAATTTTATTCGTATTTTTAAATAAACTGCTATGGTTGCAACTGCACTTAATATCAAAATCAATGTTAACAATTCTGGTACGTAACGAGCTATTACATCAGACTTATCAATTGATTGCTTTTCTCCAAGCATAACTCTCTATCTATTAGCTTCTCTCCGAACTTCAGCAAAGGCATCAGAAAGTGAGGTTATCGTTGTCCCAATATTCGACCACGAACCTCATCAAGATCTTGGTTGAGGCCAGCAAGGAAATCACAAAGTCATTCTTTCTCCAAGTGTTTTTTAAACTGGGTATTAGCTTCCAATCCTTTAAGGTCGGATGCATAATAAAGATCTAGTTCCTGCCACAAGTTTGTTAGTGCAGTAAAATATTCAGTAATGGTCATACCCCTTTGACGAAAGTCCCTCAACTTATTTCTCAATTCAAAGACTTGAGAGGTATTCTCCCGATCTCAATACTTTTGTTGAACAACATCCCAAATTTCCTTGGCGGTATTGAAGAACAAATAGGTTTGGCCAATCCGTGGTTCCATGGAATTAGTCAGCCACGCCATTACCAAGGAATTATTAATCTACCAATTTTCATAATCAGGAGTATCCTGAGCAGGTTTTTTAATTTTTCCCTCAAGATAACCCATCTTACCTTTTGCCCGGATGAGAAACTTAACAGATTGAAACCATTGCAGAAAATTCTTACCATTCAACCGATGACTAGTGATCTGCATACCTAAGTTGTCTCCAGAGGACTAAAAATATGGGCATATGAGGAAGCGAAAGAACGATCTGAGGACACCGTGAATAAAGAGAGAAGATTTGATCGTGGATCCAAAAATGCAACTTGTTCTTTTTTTAGTTCTGACACCTGGAGCATGTAGAGAAGAAGTCGATGAGTGGTTCTGGGCAAATCGGCGGTCAAAAAACTGCTTGCGTGACAACGCGTGTAACTCAGGAGTGGAGGCACGTGGAGGTGCGTGAGACGCCAGACGATGATGGGTCCAACGACGTTCGACTTGTCGGAGCTTTCTGGGATGAATGGTACCCCCACCTTCTCGATTGGAGGTCTTTAAGTATGTTTTATGGATTTGGGCAATGTTTTGGTATGTTTTGGAATAGTTTCCAGCCTTGATGATGGCTAGTTTAGGGTATGAAAGACCCCGCTCTTAATACCATATTGAAATATAAAAGAAATTGTTTTTCTATATATTGATTGTATGAATAAATTACATAAGGAGTACTTATATAAGAAAGAATAGCTAAGAATGACTTAGCGATAACTAATCAATCCTATCAATGAGTCATCAATCATATCCAAGGTTGTTAAAACTTAGAGTCTGCGTCGAAACGGTAGGGGTGAGCAAAAACGTAAAAACTTGAAACGTAAACAAAACGTAAGAGTTTATACATACCCCAAAAAAATAAAATATCCAACATATAACCAAAACACACCAATACATAAGTCCAAACACTAAGGAAATAGAAACTAATTTTGAACTTAGTCATCATAATACTAATACATACTAAAATCAAAATACCAAGGCAATAAAATTATTAAAGAGATCAACATCTCTAACCTAAGTCATTGGAGTCTAAGTCAATATTATCTTCTTCGTCTCCTCCTCCACTAATAGATTCTGGAATTTCCAAATCATTCAAGTTCCCTTCTTCTTCATTTGGATCATCCAAGCCAAGGGGATCTTGATCTTCTTCAACATCTTCCAAAGTTTCTTCATATGTTGGTTCCACAATCCAATCATCATCTGACTCAATGTCATCAAAGTTATAATCAATTCAAGGAGATTCTCTATGTTTTTTCTTGCCTAATGTTGAGTTAGCAATCACAAAAACAACATTATTCATTGTCTCTTGCTTCAAACGATTTCTTTTCTTCATGTGGACCTAAACAAATACAAGAAAATAATTAATACTACACTAATATCATATTTTGAAATTAAATGCAATTCATATTAAAATTATACCATCTCAAAAGCACTCCAATTCCGCTCACACCCAGAGGAACTACATGTCAAGCTAAGTACACGGATAACCAATTTTTGGAGCTCTGGAACACCATCACCATAAGATTTCCACCATGCTGCTGGACTCTTGGTTTCAACTCCATTCATAGCAAAGGTAGACCTAAAAAGACCTCTACGATACTTGAATTCCTCAAGTTGTTCATCAATCTTTCTTTCTACAGTTGTATCTCCAACCATCCTTTTTATACAATTATATAGTCCAACCTTTACTTAATAATCAACTTTAAATGTAGGACAATAATGTTGTTTTGGGTTAAGGTAATAGCTTGCAGGATGCAAAGGCCTATGTAACTGCCTCTCCCATCTTGCACAATGACATCCCAAATAGGTTGATAACTAAAAAAATGAAAAAAGATAACAATTGAATTGATTTTGAGTTAAAAATGTCTATAACTTTGAATTAAACAAATTAATTGATAACTTACAATGAAGGTTTTTTTTTGAGATCCTCTTCAATTTTCTGCTTGGAACGATCCATTGCCTCATAAATGGAGCCCATGGCTGCATCATCTGAATCAACCAACCGAAGCACTTCAATCAAAAGAAGTGCTCCTATCAAACAAATCTCAACCCTTTTCCAAAAGTGTTTATCCATCACTGAATTTTCTATATATTTTCCATCTGTTGACTTTGCATATTTGTTATTCTTCCATTCATCTGACATGTACATTCTTTTTATAGGAAGTTTATGGTCATGGAGGCATTTCAAAGTCAAATAGGATGTGGCAAAGCGAGTCATGGCGAGTCTAATCAAATCTTTGCCACTAGTGAAGCTGTGCAATATTGAAATGAGAGATGTTCTTGAATAGATATAAGTTATAATTTTCCCCCCTTATAAATCGTGTCTTTATGAAGGGGTATTTTCTTCTCTAAATCTTCCAGCATCAAATCAATGCAGTGAGCAGCACAAGGTGTCCAATATATTTTCTTTCTTTTCTCCATCAACAAAGCCCCAGCAGCTTTATAATTTGCAGCGTTATCCGTCACAACTTGGACAACGTTTTCTTCACCAATCTCTTGTACCACTTCATCAATCATCTTAAAAATCTTGTCAGCTATTTTGGTGATGTGAGAAGCATCAATGGACTTAAGGAACACAATTCTCGTAGAGCTATGCACACAAAAGTTGATTATTGTTCTTCTTCTTTTATCAGTCCATCCATCAGTCATTATTGTGCACCCAGTTTTCTTCCATAGAGCTTTATGTGTTTCAACAACAGCCATTGTCATATCATACTTTTGCTTCAAGTATTTCACTCTACACTCATGATAATATGGTGGCTTGAAACCGATCTATGCTTAGCAATTGATTCACACATCTTTTTGAAATCATCGCTATTCACAAAATTGAAAGGAATTCCATTATTATACATAGCGGTACAAATGTCAAGACATGCCTCCTCCCTCAAGTTCTTCTTGAATATGGTATTGAGGGTAATAGGAGGAGACGTTCTACTTTTCTTGAAAATATCGAAGCCACCACTAACAACTTCCTCTTGTACTTCTTGCATATTGCACTCCAAATCTTTGTTCAATGATTTTCCTCCTTGTGCTCCAATAAGAAGATTCAACATCTCAGTTTTTACTTCATCTGGCACCGCTATACATGGTTCAACATCTTTAGATGTTCCTGCCAAATGGTGCTTCACACGAAAAGCTCCAGCAGACATTATTTTGGGACAATACTTGCATTTAAGCTTTTTTGTTCCTCAATTGAATGCTTCCATCCAGGATCTAACCTATTTCCAGGAGCATTTCTAGGCAATTTCTTTCTCCCTCTCTCTCTCTCCCAACAGTAGTGTTACTTACACTAATAGAAGCCAGATTGCTACTACTACCAGCAGCACTTGATGAAGCCATATGATTTCAAAATATATTTAATCAAAGTTCAAAGAAATGATATAAGTTGTAAGCTTTCAAATTTTAGCCATATACAATAGATAATAAAATAAACAAACAGAATCCATAGAGCCTTATGTGCATATGTGCATAATTTATCCTGTTTGGCACCCATTGAAAATAAAAATGGCCAGAGATATATTCATAAACAATCAATATCTTCAGAAACATATAATTTTATTTAAATATATTCAAAACTTTTTTAGGGAAATA